>AYEL01062203.1:0-36080 GCA_000484575.1 Olivierus martensii
GATTGCGTACTCATCAGGGCTGCAGTCAGTGCAGACCGAGTCACACCGCATAGTCAGTGTATTGAGCAGGTGGGGTAACCCGTGATATACGTTTTTGTGATATGTATATCGTGGGCTGCAAACATTGCAGTCCGCACTACGTATTTTATTATAATTTTTTTCAGCCCTCCCACAAAAATCATCCACGAGCCGCCACTGGACGAGATGCAAAATCAGATTACCGAACACCAAAAGAGATGAGAAATATACAAACTTACCGCTATAGCGAAAAGAAGGGGATGACTATGGAAACAGAAAAATTATATTTTAAGATTTTTACTATTTTTCGGGACAGAAAATTAAAAGGAATTAATTTTTTAAGATCTTTTGCAATGCAAAGAATAGGGAAATGTAGAAGTTTATTCCTAGAGAATAAAGAAGATAAAAATTATAAATGTCAATAACACAAACCGAGTTGTGATTTATCATATAGTGATCATATAAGGGCCAATGCACACATGCGGCGCGGCGTACAAAAAGCGGCGGTTGGTCGCTTTGCCGCTAAAACGAGACGACCACACAAGCGGAAAACGCATTTTATTACGCCTACGAGATGCAAAATCAGATTACCGAACACCAAAAGAGATGAGAAATATACAAACTTACCGCTATAGCGAAAAGAAGGGGATGACTATGGAAACAGAAAAATTATATTTTAAGATTTTTACTATTTTTCGGGACAGAAAATTAAAAGGAATTAATTTTTTAAGATCTTTTGCAATGCAAAGAATAGGGAAATGTAGAAGTTTATTCCTAGAGAATAAAGAAGATAAAAATTATAAATGTCAATAACACAAACCGAGTTGTGATTTATCATATAGTGAACATATAAGGGCCAATGCACACATGCGGCGCGGAGTACAAAAAGCGGCGGTTGAAGTCGCTTTGCCGCTAAAACGAGACGACCACACAAGCGGAAAACGCATTTTATTACGCCTACTGCGCATGTGTGTTGTGTTAACAAGATGGACGATGAGCAACAAGTATTCTCTTCTTTTATGCTTATGAACGTCATTTTATATAGTACATTATACGCAAGAATAAAAAATCGAAACAAATACATCCTTAAGGTTTGGATAAGAGATATGCTAAGAGACAGGGACGTAAATGGCATCCAAAATAGTCTTATACCGCGATTACGATCTTTGGATAAACAATACTTCATTGAGTAAGTTCAAACCATCATTTTATGTAATTTGATAATTATTCTATGTACTTTTAACCATATATAATTTTTTTTAAGTTTCTTTCGGATGTCTCCAGCAAATTTTGATGAGTTACTGCATATAGTGGGGCCTAAGATAATGAAGAAAAATACAAAGTGGAGAGATGCCATATCAGCAAATGATAGACTTGCTTTAACATTACGGTAGTGTTAAATTGTTATTATTATTATTTATTTTGGTTTAGCATTATGATAATAGAATAACCATAAACTTACTAGCAATACTAAAGTATTGCCTGTAGTAACACAGGTTTTAATTCAATACTTTAGATTACATAGAATTGATAATTGTTTACTTAAAAATGTAATTTAACAAAATTAAATAACTGATTTTGAAAAAACTATAAATATTTTAATAAAACATAGTGTGCTGAATATATATTTTCTTAGTCATTTCTATCTAGTAAGAAGAATGATTCTATTTGTAATATTAGAAAAAATTCTAATATTTATTTAAATCAATTATAAATGTTATAATTTAATATTTTTCAGGCTATAATTTTAAATATATGTTAGCCTATTCCCAAATAATATTAGTGATATAAATATTCAGAATAAAATACTGTAATTTCAAACGTTCTGTTACGTAAATACGATGAATACGATTTAATAAAGCGCATATAGGAGAATGTTCTTTCACATCGGTACCCACCCAAAAAAAACTGGTTACGTCCCTACATACTTCGTACCGAGATACAAGCTGAGCCCGCTCACGCAAGGTTAGACGCTGCGCCACGGTCCGCCACTGATACCTGCAATGACATAAATCGTATAGGAGAATGTTCTTTCACATCGGTGTGACCCACCCAAAAAAAAGCTGGTTACGTCCCTACATACTTCGTACCGAGATACAAGCTGAGCCTGCTCACGCAAGGTTAGACGCTGCGCCACGGTCCGCCACTGATACCTGCAATGACATAAATGAAATATCATGTAATAAATTCCTACATCGTAAGGAACAGAATGCTTTTTGTTTCATGAAAATTGATTAAGTATTAAAGTGAATTGTAAAAAAATTAGTTAAGTATTAAAAAACAATTTTCATGAACAAAATGCTTTATGTTTCATGAAAATTTGTTAAGTATTTTTTAATACTTAATCAATAGGGAGTTAATTCCCGCCCACCCTGTATGTATTTTGAAATAGAACATTAATCATGTCGGTCATAATGCTGCATAGTAAATTAATAATATATCACCTTGGATAACCCAAATCACATATCTCTAGTTTTTGAGGCTGTACCGGACCCGACTCATTGAAATCCGTTCTTTAACCTTCCGATTGACAGGTTACATTATTATATAATAACATTGCACAATCGCGTAGCATCTCCATGGGTTGTCCGCAGGGGTCGGCCTGCGGACCGGGTTTTTGGAACATTCTTATGAATACTATTTTTGACATAACATTGCCGCAGGGGTGTAATATTGTCTGTTTTGCTGATGACTGCTTGGTGACCATTGAGGATAACGATTTTGCGTCTCTCGAAAGAAAGGGGAATTTGGTCCTATCATTAATTATAAATTGGGGAGAGGAGAATAAGTTGAAGTTTAATCCGGATAAGACTAATCTCATGTTAGTTTCGCGAAAACACAAGATTACATACCCTGTTATCAGACTTAATGGAATTGTTTTAAATTATGTTAAAGAATTTAAGTATTTAGGGTGTATTATCAACAAAAATCTATCTTGGGAACCACATGTTCGGTACGTCCTCGGCAAAACAGAGGCTTTACTAAACAAACTCACAATGGTTGCGACACTACATTGGGGCCTAAACTCAAACATAATTGAATCTATTTATGAGGGAGTGGTTGTACCTCAGCTGGCTTATGCTTGCCCAATTTGGGGAGACTCTCTGGATAAAGTTAAAATTAGGGAACTTCTTTTGAAATTTCAGCGTCGTATTTGTATTAAGATTATTAAGGGCTATCGGACTATATCTAGGAACTCAGCCATTCTGTTGTCGGGTAAGATGCCACTAGATCTTCTCTTAAGGGAAAAATGTCAGTTGTACTTTACACTTACTTCTGGTAAGTTAGAAATTGATGGGAAAGACTTTCAGGTGGAGGTTCCGGCTGACTTCCGATCACGCCCTCATCCATCTTATCATAATGTCGATTACATAATATCTTACATGGAAAGCAACAAGTGTTACATTTATACAGACGGTTCCAAATCAAATGACGGGGTGGGGTCGGCCTTTTGTGTTATCCAAGGTAGGGAGGTTTTACAGTGTTCGGATTTTAAAGTTAATCCTAACTGTACTATAGTCCAGGCAGAATTACTTGCAGTCTTAGAGGCTTTGAAATTTATTGAGGCAGAAAACTTGCATGATGTGATTATATGTACGGATTCAACTGTTGTTTTGAACTATATTCGACATCCAAAAGTTAAAACGAAACTAGCTTTTAGCGTATTCAAACGATTTCAAAATTGTGTCACCCTTTACGCGACACGTGTTTGTTGGGTAAAGGGGCACTCTGCCTGCCTCGGGAACGAGCTGGCTGACACATTGGCACGTGCGGCACATTTAAACAAAGACACCTCTTACAATACCCTTCCTGTTACATATGTTAAAGGCTTTCTCCGCGAGCAGTCAAGAGCCAGCTGGTCAAGTAGATGGGAAACAGATAATAAAGGCGAAATTACTCATAAGTTTTTTCCAAATCTTAATTGCCGGTTAAATATACACCTTGGGATTTTTCATCGTGGGTTAACAGCGTTTTTAACTCAGCATGGGAAATTAAATTTCTATTTGAATAGATTCAAAATTCTTTCCTATTCGCGATGTAACTGTAATTGTGGGGATGATGATACCGTGGAACACATTGTCTATGACTGTAGCTTCTTTGATTCATGGCGGAGAAAGCTGATAAGACATTTCCATGAACAACTCATACCCTGGCCAGTCCCATTACATATGCTTTTTAAAGATCAACACACAGCTAATCTTACTAAAACATGCTTCATTGAATCCTCAATAAAATACGGTCCAGTGAACAGCATCATTTAGAACTTCCTTCTTTTACATAAACAAATACACGTTTCTTGGATTTGGGAGTTGGTTGTTTCTATCTACTTATTTCCGGCATTGATTTCTTCTTCCCGTGGGTAAACTGGGATTACCTATGGTTTGAACTTTTCTTTTCCACTCGTTCTCCACTGCTATACCCATAGCAGTCAGGATTGGATGATTGGTACTCGTTGTTTCTAAATTGTCTTTTCCTTCTATTGCAACTCTCAGACCCTCCTATTACCCATAATGCCCACCCTTCTCTTACAATTCGCATATTTTGTTTATTGGTCTTTCGGTAGGATACGTTGAGCAATTGAGATTTTCTATTAAGTTATGAAGTATAGTAGACAGTTGGTAATATTATGTTCATCTCAGTTTTCCTGATTCTTTCGGTTTTGAGGAATATTATTGGAATTTTTATGTTAAGATTAGTTTTGATGTATCCGTAACACGTGTGACGCTGTTATTAGTGTCCCTCTGCTTTCCTCTTGTTAGGTTCTTCCAATAGGTTTCTGTATTTCTTTTTGCAGGGTCATTACTGTTCTCGGTTTTTTGGGTTTTCGTTTGTTCTTTCGATATTCTTGTTTCCTCATATTAAAGTTGATTTTAGCCTTTCAAAAGTTTTTGTGGTATTTCCACATGTTTCTTCAATTGGTTTGCCTTATGTGGAGCTAGTTGTTTGTTTCCGTGGCATTTCCTATTGTTTCCCTGAACTATTTGATCTAACTTGCATTTATACTTTTGTTTATTTGTGTTTCCAGCTGTTTTTTATTGCTATTTCTTGTATTTTTGATTGTTCAATAGTATTCTTTTGATTCTAGCATGTTTCTAATTGTTTACCTCTAGTTCTATTGTTCCCGATTGATTTACTTGGTGTCAGATTTCCATTTTTATTGGATATAATGCCAGTGGCATAGAGTGAATGTGTTTGTGTGAATGGATTCTTATTTCCAGGCAAACTGCCTCCTCCGGTACATTTCAGCTGTTGGTTTTTCTCCAATGACGAACTTCCATTGGTTTTTCCCGATGGCTGAGGTGTGTCGGTGGTATGTCCACCCCACACTTTCTTTCTTGTGGGAGTGGAGATATCAGAATGTTTAGGTTGGGTCGGGTTGGTACTACTAACACCTTCTGTCCTATCAATTCTTTAGCAGAGTGACTGTGATAAGTTGATTATAGATATAAGTCTAGTCCTAAGCTACTAACACACTAAAAATTTTATTAAAATAAAAAAAAAAAAAAAACTTATTAGTTTTAGGTATTAACATAGTTGTAAGTCTATTACTAACTTAAAATAAGTTCCTTCTTATACTTTCTTGATATATTACTAACACAGTTCTCGGTTTCTAATAACATAGTACTTAATTTTTCTACTAACATAGTTCTAAGCTTCTACCTAACATGAAATGGGTTGGGTTACTTTCACACATTGGAAAGGTTGCTTTTTTTTTCTACATTTTGCTTTTAATGTTGCCCAGAACGGCTCCCTTAGTACTCTATTTGAGTGGAAAGGGGCAATCAAAATTTAGCCACCAAGCTTACCATACAAAAAAAAAAAAAAAACCTTCCGATTGGCCCCATTAAAGGTGGGTTCACACTACGACCGACCGATTCGAGCCAGATCAATCACATTACACCGCCGATTGTTATTGCTATGGAAACGTGACGTAGAATCGTTCAAGTTGGTCGAGTCGGTCGTAGCCTATGAATCAAAGGCTCTGAAGTGTATGGATCAAAGGTATCCCTAATTTGACTCGGCGGTATAATAATATCTAATCCAACTTAATAACCTTAATCGCAATTATAATCATTCGGTTAAACAAAGTATATGTTTAACGCCAGTTTTCACTTGTTGGATACAAAGCGGCGGTGGTATTTCCATGCCTATCACTAGCCCCAACCTATGGTGTGATCATAGATTTTAATGGCTGTGATCAACCGTCAAGTAAAGGATGGGGTTCAATGATCCAGGTTCGGACCCATTTTGAAAAACTGGAGGAAACCTATGGTGTGATCATAGATTTTAATGGCTGTGATCGTCAAGTAAAGGATGGGGTTCAATGATCCAGGTTCGGACCCATTTTGAAAAACTGGAGATATAGTACCCAAAAATTGAATCCGAATCATCAGGGTGGACACTCAACATACATCCACTGCAGCCGTCTGACCGATTGATATCTCAAAGTCAAATATCATACAGTAATTAAATTTTAGGTGATTTTTAAAATAAAATAAAAAATAGTCATGCTTAAAGAATAAGACTATATTATGAGGAGTCTGTTAAAAAGAATTAGAATCAAATTATAATATAGATTATAGACAGTAATTTTCATGAATATATTATACATACATCATAATTTTCAACGATATTAATGAGTGGCGCCATCTAGTGCAATGATAATCGTATACAAAAGGTAATATAGTAAGTATCTTTCAAAGTTTGGTAAATAAGTGTAAGCCACTATTTATGTAATTTATCTGTATTTTTCTTAATCGAATAATTCTCTAGCATATTAATCCATACATATATTTATTTTATTGTAAATTGACGAAAGAAAAATGAACATAGAATTTAAAGAAAAATAAATATTGATCTAAGTTTGGCATGAAGAACAGCAATGGCGCGTATTGTTAGTTCTTCTTTTGATCTTGATTGAAATTTAGTGGAACTTCGTTGGTTAATAGATTTATGAATGAAAATATTACGAATATTAGATCGGGGTAGATCAGTATTATGATCATGATTAAACAAATATGTTAAAATAGAGAGAAATTATTTGCACTTAATGTTAGGATATGATAAAGCATAAGTTTAGTAATAATAATTTTAATTTTATTTAGGCTTTAGACATGAAACATGCAGTATTTACGTTTGATGATATCATAGATCGAATTAAATCGTAAAACATTGAAAACGTTCGAGTAAAAACTAAGTAAATCTTAATTATTTTGAGATATTATTTTACTCCCCTCGTGAAATAAGATTGTGGCATTGTTCCGATCACCCATATCTAGTGAGAGTTATGCAAGTATGAAGGTTAGCTAAATATGTACCTCATACCCAGTCATCCTTTAAAATATCTACAATATTCCATCATTCTAATTTTCCATTTTATTGATTTTCAAATGTAAATCAATATTTTGCACCAAATTTAAATTTGGAGTTATATAATTCAAAGTTTCATGGAATTATGCAAATTCTACTTTACATAAAAAATTTTGGATTATAAATTATTGTTTAAATCATTATTTTATATGGCAATATTATAATGATGGTTAATATACTTTTATATATGGAATTATCAACAATGTTAAATAACTTACCATCATAGTTAAAAGCCATGTTTAAATTATTTACTTTTGATGATACATCCAAAGTGATAGAAAAATGATTTGTATAAACAATAAAGCATCAAAAGTGATCATCTAAAATGAAGGATGAACAGCATAATACAAAATACTGTTCATTTAAGATGAGTTGTCAAAGGCGAACAATCTAAAATATGCCACTAAACAATTTGAAACATGTGATTTTTCTGTTAAAGTCAAATAAATATATTTTAAGTGGAAAAACAAAAAATTTGGAATCAAAATGCAATGGAAATTTTGTGGCAACTGATGAGAGTGGAAAGCTGATCAGTGCACATGATTATTGGAAGTGTAGATCTTATATTTGAAATCAGATGTAAAATAATAATAATATATTTTCTAAATGATCAGAACTATCAGAAAATACATACACCAATTGTTGATCAAAAACATTGAGCGTTGCTATAAAGAATTTCCATTTAATATTAATTGATGATACGTGCATTAGTGCAACCATGTTTACTCGTTACAAAAGACTGGTATAAGCATTCTTGATCTTATTTGTGAAATACTCAGTAAATTAATATTTTTGAATTTATTTAAATTATGAACATTTATATACATCTGCATATTTTTAATAACACAATTGAGAAGAAATATCTATTTTTAGAAATAAATATGATTCATCCAGTCTTTTAGATCATTGATTCAGCCACTACCATAAAATGTGCTACTAGTGTAAAGAGGATACAATGTGACCACTTCATATATATTTGATTGTATTTGTGCAGTATTCAATATCTAATTACAGAAATATGAATTTGTGTTCAGTCATACATATTCACATTTTTTTAACAAAATGTGAATATATATGATTATTTATAATGTAGTATAAATTAATATTTATGTAGTATATTTAGTATAAATGATTATTTATAATGTAGTATATATAATTAGTATAAATTAATTTGAATCATTAAAAATCCGTTAAAAATCAAGGGATTAAAATATGGCTGATTGTATAGGATTTGATTAATTTATAAATAAGAAAATTTAATCAATAAGTGATATTTTTTTAAAATGTAAATTGTTTAATGTATTTTTCATTGGTGCTTTATAGAAATTTAATAAAAATTAAAAGACTTATGTAATTGCATATTTCTCAAGCCGTATAAATTGAAACTATGTAAGTTAGGGACCTACTGTATATACACACTGTATTCTTATTTTAAGGATAATGTTAGAGATGTAATGTTACTAAGAGATACCAGAAGTAGTTTAGAGATACCAAAGGTAGATTAACTGACAGTAATGTCACATGACCAAGTAGGGATAAATAGATATTCAAATTCATAAATGTGGTAGATTGAAGCTTAAAATATACATTTTAACAATTTTAGCATATAATTTTAATAGTTATTGCTATATTAGTTACCATATTCTAGCAAACTCTGGAATAGCTATAATGGCTGAAATTTTTCCTAAAGAAATGGACAGTATAATGTAAACTTATCTGATGATCAAATATTTAAAGTAAAAAGGCATCACATGAATTGGATATGATTTATCTTTAGGATATAATATAAATGATATACACTAACTCAAGATAGATAGAAGATAAATGCATATTTGCAATACATACATAACTAGAGTACTTTTGACTTAAAGAAATCAACATCAGAATATACATGACATGGAACAAAAAAAGAGAATATTCATATCTACTGATGTGAACTTGTTCAGGTTGAAAGGATTCTAGTTATATATGTGTTTTTGCCATTAAACATTTATCTTCTATCTATCTTGAGTTAGTCTGTGCTTGGTGCAGTTTGGCCCAGAAGGCCCTTGTGCCACTAAACCAAACCAAACCCATCTTGAGTTAGTCTTACTTTATATCCTTTATGTTAAATAGCATCTCACAGAATCTTAAGAAAACTAAGTTTAATTAAGAAAAATAACTGTATATAAAACCAATACAGGTCAATCTGGATTTAAAAGACCCCAATTTTACAAACAAATATAATTTGTACCAAAACTTGATTTATGAACGATTACCCTAATTTATGAGAAATTTGTAATGAGCAAATGTTTCAGAAGTTGAATAAGCACACTTTGTTAACATAGAGCAATGGTTCCCAACCAGGAGTGCAAGATAACATTTCAGAAGTATATTATGCTATTATTATATTCCAAAAATAATTATCAACATTTCCAGGCTATTCCAAGGAGATTGCATAGACTTTTTTTTCTCACTGCAGAGTCCAATAATTCAAAATGCCTGATTAACATTCAAGATAACTAGTGAAATTGCCAGATCGGTGCCCCTCAAGGCTCACCTCCTATGTATGTGTATGGGGTACTGGATAATTTACTAAAAGCCAAGAGGGTATGGCGACATAAAAGGTTGGGAACCACTGACATAGAGGAATTCAGAGTGCTATATCATTATCTATCATTTTTTATACCAGAAACATTCATATAAAATTTTTAAATAGGAGAAATCCAGATTCAATTCTAAATCCTCTGGGTTTTAGAATTGAATCTGGATTGATTAGCCAATGTATTTTCACTCAGTTAATCTGGCCATCTCTTGATTGGCCAATCATAAAGTGATGGATGAAGTTTATCAGACCAAACCTAAACTCCTATAGAAGAAATTTGGAGGTGTGCATTTCTGAATTGAACTCAAATATTTCAGATGAAAAACTAATTCTTTATCAAGCAATGATATAATAGACTAGGGGTCGGCAAACTGCAGCTCGCGAGCCACATGCGGCTCTTTGGGTACATACATTTGGCTCTGAAATGAAATTGAAAATAAAATTATCCTAGAAGAAGAAAAATGCAGTCTGATTTCACAACACCAGCAGACTTCTATAAAAGACCTACCGAAGGCAGATTTTCACTTGGAAATAGAAAAAAATTGAATTTGGTATTTTCAATATATTCGTGTCTACATATTTATGTGGGCAATCATTTTCTAACATAAATTTCATTAAATGTAAATTGAAGAGCCAGATTACTGATGCCAATTTGGAGTCATGCCTTAAATTAGAAATGACTAACTGCAAACCAGACATAAAAACTTTCTAAGGAAATGCAAGTTCATTGTTCACACTGATTAAAATCAACGAAAGCAGTTTTTGTGTGATTTTTTTCTTCATTTAATAAAAATATAATACTTTTAAATTTTTCTTATTTGTAAAAATATATTTATGGCTCTCGAATAATTTTTAAATTGACGTGAAGGACAGGTTTGGCTCTTCCGTCTCAAAAGTTTGCCGACCCCTGTAATAGACAAATATCTATCAGTTTTTCAATCAGTTAGAGAAACAGCAGTTTTCTTTGAATTAGTATGATTTTATATTTTTTTTTTTTTTTTGTTGTATTTACGATGAAATATTTAATACCATATTATGTCATTAGTGTTTGGTTAATGTTTGTAGTGAATTATTATGGTGTTTGTTTTCTTATATTGAATATTTTATAAAATTATTAAACAGTAGGTATTGGATTTGTTTTTTTTTCAGTGTTATGCTATTTTCCACTCAGAGATTAGTAAATAGTGGACTCATTCCTTAGGTAAACTACTGATTGCCCACATGTTAACTGCTGTGTCCATTGCTGTGTTATTAGAATTTGCTAACAGATGCCAAAAATTAGCTGCATTGAATATGTGAAAATGCTTTAACTTTCAGTTAGATCAAGAATCTTGGTCCATTTCTTGAGAAATTTGAGGATCTTAGAAGAAAGACTGTTGATAGCAAGAAGTCGTTTTGCTACTAACAGTTTTCTATTGCCTAATATTATAATTCCATTGTTCTGGAACTATCCTGTTTCCACCTATAAATGTCATCAGTGTACCCATCACATATTAAAAATATTGTTTAAAGTTTATTCCTCCAAAACTGAAGAGGGGTAACAAACTCAAAATACATTTTTCATCAAGAAGTCAAAAATTTATTAAATTTCTTTTCAATTGAAGTCATTTATATCTTATTCTGGCTTAATCAGCTATCATTCCACCTTTACCTAAATACTGGATTTGAAGATAGTCTTACCTAATCTGAAACTGAACTATCAAATTATTTTTACAAATATAATATCTAAACATAAAATTATATTATTATTATTATTATAAAAGTTGAAATATAAAAGCACTATTTGCAAGGTGAAAATAGTTTTATTTGCATATAGTGCTTTTATATTTTAACTTTTATATAGTAGCAAGTGGTAAACTGATGTGTTTATTATTATTATTTTAAATTTATTTTTTCAGATGATAATCCACTTTAGATTTCCTGTAATAAATGCAAATTAATTGGAATAAAATAAATTTTACTTAAATTTATCATTCAATGTGAAAACAAACATAATGATGATATAAGAGCATATTTTTATCATTGTGGTATATATTATCTTTCTTTTATAATTTTTTTTTTTTTTTGTAATTGTATAAATCGCACATTATAATGTTGATCTATGAATTTTTCTGTTTAGTACTTATTGAAAATTTATTGTAAAAAGTATCAAATCGCAATTAATATAATCAATATTATCATTAGCAGAATTTACTTTTTGCATATATAGAAGATTTACTGTATTTAAATTTAAATAATGTAAGGATTGAAAACATTTGAAATTATTAATAAAAATCTTAATGAAATAGAAAAAAAAACTTCTAAAGTTTAAGATATTAGTAAGGAATTAATTTAAATAATGAAAATGCTATTTTAGTTTTTATTTAATATTTATTAAAACTTAATTTTTTATTTTAGAAATTTGATAAAAGAAACCTGATAAAGTTTGAAAATAATGAATTTATAATTGTATGATATAATAATATAAAATTTGAAGATCTGAATTATTAAAACAGTAAAATGGGAGGTAAATATTGAGATTTATTAAATATAACTATAAATTAAGAGGTACTAATCCAAATCCATTAAATTAAAATATATTTCAAGTAAAGACTGAAAATCTTGGCACTTGGAATATTGTTCATTAATATTCTCAATTTTTTTAATATTTTTAGCCTACTTTCTGAAGGAAATGAAGGCTTATAAGATTGAGCCCATGTCTGTTTATCTCTGTGTCTGTTTATGTCTGTTTATCTCTGTGTTGAACTTATTAGCAGATTTTCATGAAATTCAATAGTGATGCTTTGCCATTAAGAGATATTTCAATGCCACATTCTTTAATCCTACACAATGGACTAATCCAGCAGGCTAGCATTTCATTTTTATTAGTTTTAGTTTATATTATTTCCAATAGATGGCAATAAGTGTTAGTAGTGTAGGGGTAACATATTGCTTACCTGATTTCTTAATACAGCACAATCTCAATATCTATTGTAATGTTGTCACAATCTTGATGTGACATCATCATGACATAACAATGGATGATGTCACATCAGGGCTGTGATGATATCATCATATAACAATGGATAATATCACAAAACACTGATAATTTATGATTTTGTACTGATGTAACAAAACATGATGTTACAATGACATCATCATATTGATGATTCAATGTCATCTTAATATCTATGCTGGTGAAATTAATATTAAAATTGGACACAAAATAAATGGATTCTAATTGCTGAACCAAATGATAAATAAATGATATTTTTGAAAAGTAGGCAATTTTAGTTCTTTTTGGAACTTATTATTATATACATTATTATATGTATATATTTATTTAATATTATATATTTATAAGAATATATGATATAGCCATGTATAAGCCATATCTCAACTTCAGCACTTAATCCTCACAAATGATTGGATATACTTGGCTTATAAAAAATACATTTGCATATAACACTGTTATCACTCATACCAATGTTGAATGTGTTTTATACTATTTTAATAAATTTTTTAAATGAGATATAGCAATACTTTATTAATTCATTTTTAAAAGTTCTGAATACATGCAGAAGTTAAAATTGAACATTCATTGATGAAGGAACCACAAAACAATTTTATAAAATAATTAATATTATTTTCATTTGTAGTTATTGGTAAATTAATTTAATATTTGTATTTGTTTTTCAGACATTTTTATGACATCAGATAAACCTTTACCACCATCAATGAGACGTGGCAATCGATTTTCACCTCCTCGGAGAGAGAGAAATTTTAAAGAAAAAGGACGGTAAATTGTATTCCTATACATGATAAATTTTATTTAATTCATCTGTCATATATATATATATATAAAAAATCAGTTTCATTACTTAATTTACACACCTTGTACATAGTATTTTTTACAAAATAAAACAAATTTTAACAACAAAATAAAAATAATTACCTAATTACCTAAAGTACAAGTCTTTATTTGTGTTCAATACTAAAATATTGATAAATTTGAATAAAAATGAATGAAAAGGAATCTGAAACAAATATACAGTACATTATATTGAAAGTGTGGTGCGTAACATAAAAATTCATTTGGTCGACTGCTGGCACAGATTTTTACGATGGCACTGGCCCTTCTGGCATTTGCCAGAATGCCCTTATGGCCAATCTGCCCCTGGACACAGTTAGCTCCAAATGTCTTTATTAAACATCAAAGTTTAAAATATAAAGTTTATGACACAGTTTAACGCACAGTTTCACATTGTTAATTAAATCTAAGGAAAGAAATCAGTAATTATGCCTCTTTCTGGATTTTTTTTCACTTTAGAATGCTCAACTGATAGAAGATTTAGAGCTCATCTGATATTTCTGATCAAAACACAGTTTGCTGGCCAGCTAGTAGATATTACACACAAGGTACCGAAATTAAATATCACTGGCCATAGCCACAGCTTGCAGATTGGCCACCAGCACAGGTTTTCATGTAGTACAAATGTGTTTGTAATTTGTATTGTTTTGAAATGCCTTTTTATTAATATTTAGCATTTATTTATTGCAGTTAAGGTTCATATTTTCAATTTTTTTGATACTTCATATTTGAAATTTTCCCAATCTGGGAACTCTTAAATTGAGAACTTGTATTTTATAAATGACTTCATTTTAGTCTTAACTTCTTATTAATTTAGATTTAAAAATTATATCACTTTGAAGAAACAAAATTGTATATGAAAAATAATTCAAGTTTATTGTTTGTTTGTTTGTTATTAAATCTATAAGAAAATTTAAGAAATTTTGATATGTATTTGTTTATTGATTATAAATTAAATTCATATTTTTTTTATTTTTTAGTTATAAC
This sequence comes from Olivierus martensii, assembly GCA_000484575.1. NCBI lineage: Eukaryota > Metazoa > Arthropoda > Arachnida > Scorpiones > Buthidae > Olivierus > Olivierus martensii. The sequence continues at coordinate 14,811 of AYEL01062203.1, forward strand.
AAAAAATGTTGATTTAACAATCAATAGGATATTAGAAGGATCAATAAATTATATTCCTGAATTAAAAAATTTATATTCCTCTTCTAAATCATATGGAAATGAAAAATCTCAAAATGTTAAATGTTTATTTAATATGCCATTAAAAAAAGAAGCATCTTTTCAAGTATGTTTGTTTGTTATAATCTATTAATTTTTAATATGCTTTAAAATAGAATAAAATAATTTGAAATTTTCTTTTAATAGAATTCCATATCATTAAATACTGAAGCCAGTTCATTTGAAAAAACACCTGAAAATCAATTTAAATCTTATGAAGAACGTAAAGCTTTATTTATTAAAAATGCTAAAATGAGATATATTCATAAACATTGTGTATTATGATATATTGTATTTATATAAAGTGTGGATTTAGTCTTTCATTTATTATTTAAACTTTATGAAGAAACTGCCATAATAAAAACTTATAAATCATTTTTTATATGAACGTATTGAATAAGTATATATTCAATATTTATATATATTTTGGTTTTACTATAAGACACAGGGAAATTCACTGCGTCCAGTAGCTTCTAATCTATCTTGCTTTCTAACTGAAATTCGCACTCAAATCTCTCTCAGTCCTTTCCTTGTTTATTTTTCTAGCGTCCCCTTGAGTTAGCAATCGAGGCACGAGCTGTTCTTATAATAAATATATATATATATATATATATAAAGTTTCTCAAAGAAACTCCGAAGTGAGCCCAATTGTCCTTCTGGTGAGATTGATAGTTAAAAAACTGTTTTCATGAACAATTCATTTTATTAATGTTAATTTTTTTGTAGCAAATATAATAAATAAATGATATTTTCCATATTTTTAGGACATTTTAAATGAGTTTTATCTGCATTTTTAATATTTACTATGGTTGTGGGAAGGAGCCGGAACGAATTAATCAATTTTCAATTAAATCCTATGGGGAATCGCGTCCTGGATAACGACGGTAACATTGGAACGGATTACCGTCGTTAACCAAGGTACCACTGTATATAATGATGAATATGTTACAGCCAATGCCTGAAGTCTAGCTACTTATCGAAATGACTGGCCACTTCTAGATTTGACCAGATTTTTTGGCCAAAGCTCAAAATATACGAGAATTTATTACTATTTCGGGCTTTGGCCGGCCAATTCACGATGCACCTGAATAGCCAATAGGAGAATTGTCCAAGAAAAAGTGAGTAATGCTAGAAGTTTTGAGGAGCTGATTATACAGTTACAGGAGTTAATCATACCAGTTCTAATCATGTTATTACCACTGTAAAAATCATTTTCAGTTTAGTCAAAGTCGAAAAAATTATTTTGAAAACAAAGAGAAAAGCTAATTAGTATCCAGATAGTTTTGTTTAAATTGAAAAATTAATGAAAGCAAAAAAATGTCTTTCCAGTTGAAAAAAACATCAAAGAAAACAGTAGTTAACCTTGTTTATAGTTATAAAAATCATGTCAAAAGGAAAAATTTATTTATAGTTGAAAAAAATACGAGTGAAATCTTTAGTGAATAATTTAAAAAAATCATACGAAAGAAATGACGCTTAGAATACTATTTCTTATAACTGGTTTCCAAACTTTCTGCGTCTGCGGCCCCTTTTTTTATAAAAAAAAAGTACGCCACTCATTTTCATAGCAGTCTAATTTTATAAATACTTTCTACTTACAATTAATACTACAAAACAATATACAATGGACTCTCGATTTTACGAACTCGTATAGACCCTAAAAAAAGTTCGTAAATGGGAATGGCATTAACATTAGGGATTTTTTGGACCATCTAAATAGTTCGTAAATTGGAGGCTCGTAAAAATGCGAGTCCATCGTACAATATTTTGTATAAATAAAGTTCTTATACATAAAAAAAATATATGTTTATTATGGTGTAATAAATTTTAATGCAATTAAACAAATTTTCTAAAAAAAAAATAAAACGAAAAATTGAATTCATAATTAATGCAATAGATGGACTTGTTTTTCAGCACAAATTCTCTCAAATTGGATGTTATGGAAGATATCGTTACTCGCAAATTCTTTTTCAATCACTAAACCAGATCGATATTTTGTCTAAACCAGGGTTTCCCAACCTTTTTCTTGCATCGACTCCTTTTAAAAGAATGGTTTCCATCATGGATTTTAGCATCTGTGAAGTTTTAGTTGTGTTTGTTGTATTAGTGTTGCAATAGATTAATTATTTTGGAATTTATTTTCCAGAAGTTAAAAATCTGACTAGGTAGGACTTTGGAATTTTAAGAATTATAAAACCATTAGGTATCATTGTTAATTACCGAGTTTTGAAAATTGCGACTTTGCAAATTGATTATAGTTTTACGAAGAAGTTTCAAAAAATATATATATATATTTTAAGCTCTTGCATATAGTAGAAGATATATGAATACATCGAAATCAAACGTAACTTACAACAATAATATCAATATTTCGTCCAAAATCCTCTCAACTTACTCCACCAATAAGTTTAACTGTTAATCCAAGATACTGAAAGAGTGCAGTAAAAATAACTCTTTGTAATCTCACCAGAATAAGTTGCACTGTTCTCAATAATGCTTCTGAATCTTTTTTTAAAAGATCTCCAAGAGGTTTTGTTGGTAATCTATAATAAATTTCAATGAAGAATTATCAGTTTTAATTAAAGCATTTTGTAAAGCAAATTTTATATTATTTTAATATTTCTTTCTTTTATTTTATATGTATATATGTATGTATACAGGATATATTATATATAAAATAAAAGATAAATATTAACATAATATAAAATTTGCTTTACAGAATATAGATCATTTATTTTTTCATACAAAATAAAGAAAAACATAATATAAAATTTGCTTTACAGAATATAGATCATTTATTTTTCATATAAAATAAAGAAAATATTTATTCAATGATTTAGATATAAAAAATAAGAATAAATCAAAAAAAGTTTTTTTTTTTTTGATTTATTCTTATAAACAATAAACATACCTTAAAATCGTGCAATCTGTTTTAGCTCTTGCTGATATGTTTTTAAATATCCCAACATTATCCTAAAAATTCACAAAATATATTTTAATTTTGTTATTTTAATTTAATTCTTAAATTTATAAATATATCAATTAAATAACTGTTGAAAAAGCTTGAATGTAAGGGAGAAAAGCAACAGAAAGTCTAAAGTATTTTTGGAGTTCCGCATTTAGAAAAAGAATTTCAACGTGCCTCCGAAACATAGATCACTTGAAACTTGCCAAATGAGTTCAATTTTTGAATGCATTTGGCAAGTTTCAAGTGATCTATGATGCACGTTGAATGCTATGGAATAAATTCAAAACCTAAGGAGAAAGTACGAACTATTTACAAAAGACATAAATAAAATGATCGTGTGAATTTTTACTCCATCCTTTACAATTTAACAAGTCTGAGCTGCTACTTTAAATATTCTTGAACACAACCAGTTGAATTCCTTTTAATTCTCTATTTATTTATATATGATTGTAACAATTTATGAAACATTTATAATTTTTCATCTTATTTATCTCTGTATGCCTACTTCCATATCTTCTTTCCTTTGCATTGCAGTAAGTCTCAGCAATTTGAATTCTAATTTTTGTTTCTCATAAATAAAAAAAATTTTTTTAAATATTTTATTTATTTTTGTCTCTGTTTATGCACTTGCATACTCCGTTCTTTTGTTTTTGCCATAACTTAGTTGGATATCTCTAATTCCTTTTGTGTCCGGATGTCTGTTTTGCGCTTCGTCCCGTTTATTCATTATCACTTCATTCTAGCTCCTCTGATCATTTGTTTTTACAAATTCCCTCTTTCTCACTCATTTTCTGTTCACTTTTTCTACTTTCTCGCTACTACTCACTATTTGTTGGAAACGAGTTTCTCTCTAATCGCTCATTCATGTGATGGATATAAGGAGACTGAAATATTTATTTAGTGTAATGTATTTTTTAATCTTTGCAATGAAAAGATTAGATTGATATTTGTATCACCGGATATTGCATTCTTTATTAATGAAGACAGTATTCATCATTGACTTTGTGATTTAGACTTCATTAATATGAAGATAGTGATGAATCACTGTCTTCATATAATCGAAGTCTAAATGAAATTCTAAAAGACTCCGCAATTTAGTATTTCCTAAGTGGAAATCATCGTAAAATTAAAACCAATAAAGAAGGCATACTCTTTGATATAGAATAATTACACTATTTACCGTATTACTTCGAATTTAAGCCGCACTTTTTATTCAAATTTTTAAGACTTAAAATTTGGGTGCTGCTTAAATTCAAAGCAAATATTTTAACATCTTATTTCTCCCGATCTCTCGTCGGCCGGATGGCCGCGTGGTAAAGCTTTGGCTTACCACCCTGGAGGATCCGGGTTCATATCCGGGTCCCACACCTCCAATTTTTTAGGAGGGGTCCGGGTCCGGGCCCGGCCTGTTGAACCCCATTCTTCAACCATCCGGTTGACCCCATCATGGGTGCTGGCCAGACTGTGATGGGAGCTATAAATCGCCGCCGCCAGATACAGAATATCCCATGAGGATATGGCGGCGTAATAAAACTAACCTAACCTCCCGATCTCTCACTCCCCAACGATCGGGTTTTTGCTTTACGCTCTATGCTCTTGAGGGCGCTCGCCTTGACGTGGCGAGAGGGCTTACCGGCTGTCACTATGCCTGTATCTGGTTCAGAGTGCTGGAATGATTTTTATTTCATTAAAATTACAAATTATAATCTAATTATTAAATACTAGCGGTTCCACCTTAGCTTTGATTTAAAATAATTATTAAAATTACAATTAATTTGAAATTATTATGCTAGGGATTAATTTGGAATTGGATATTTGATTTTTTGAGTATGCCCTCTAGCTCAATAAAATAAAACAATTATAATTATTAATAGTGATGATAGGAATTAGAAATGCTTTAATTGTAAAACCTTACAGTTAGTGTTTCTATTTCCTACTGTTGCTATCAGTGCTATAATAATTTTATTTTACTGAGCTTTGTTTTTAAAGTTTTCTTCTTGAATTTCTTACCATCAATTTCTTTTAATAAAAGTAAAATGCATAGTTAGGATCTTATCAAATAGTTGATAAATAGTGACAAATAGTTTGGTGACTATTTAAAACATTAATTTCACATTTCTTGTTTTGAAAGGAATCAATTTGCAATGAGATTACTTAGCATCTTCAAAATTAATTGTTCCATAATAAGGAATGATCCATTAAAAATTGAATATCCTATGACAGTGGTTTCCAAATTTTGTGTCTGCACCCCCTTTTTTCATAAAAACTTGGTATGCCCCTCTCATTCCATAACAATCTAATACTTTCTACTTACAGTTTATGATATATTAAATACAGTAAAACTGAAACTAATACACTGCCTGAATATTATAAGAGAAACTCCTTAGCACTAAGGCAGGTACCTGCCTTAGTGCTAAGGAGTTTCTCTTACGATATATTATTTTGTAATATTATTCTGTATATATAAAGCTCTTATGTATAAGAGTATATGTATTTATTATAGTGTGATCATTTTTAATATAATTAAACAAATCTTACAAAAAAATACTTTCTACTTACAGTTTACGATATATTATTTTGTAATATTATTCTGTATTTATAAAGCTCTTATACATAAAAGTATATGTATTTATTATAGTGTGATCATTTTTAATATAATTAAACAAATCTTACAAAAAAATGAAAAATAGAACATATGCATAATGCAACATTTAATGCAATGGTAGGCTTGTTTTTCAGCACAAATTTTCTCAAATCAGGTGTCATGGAAGATATTGTTACTCACAATTCTTCTTCAATCACTAAACGAAATTGTTGTCTTTAAAACAGTTAGAGCAGAAATTTTCTGGGTACATGAATATTTGTACTGTATTTATAACCCTTTTACTGATTAATTTTTCTTGACATCAGTTTGAATTTATTTATTTATTTGTTTGTCTCAAAAATGATATTTTTTGAATTCTTCCACACCCCTCTTGGAATAGACTTGTGCCCCCTAGTGGGGCACGCACCATAATTTGGAAAACATTGTCCTATGATATTTAGCTCTAAAGATATGTTATGAGTGGATAAAAAGGATAGAGACAAACTCAATAGTCTATATAGATAGACTATTGATTTTGTCTCACTATTGATTTTGATTATGACTATTTTGTAAAAAATTATTGTAAAAACAAAAAAATTGTTTTATATTTAAAAAGAAATTGTTTAAAAACAATGGAAAATTAAAAAAAAGAGTTAAATTGATTATTTAATTTTATTTGTAATAACATTATTAATTATTAAATTATTAAAAAATGCTTTATGATGATGATTTTATTTACAGAAGAATATTACTTTATAAAGGATCTTTTTGAAATTATTTTGAATATTAAGAAGTTTACAATGTCACAGGTAAGTTAAATCAAATAATGAATACAGACACTTCCTGACTTACATAGGTGGAATGTTCTTCAAAACATAATCAATTATATGTATGTCAGAGCATACTCTATATCAGCGGTGGCCAACCTTTTTGAAAGCAAGTGCACAACGAAAAATTTTTAGTGTGGTGGGCGCATGACCTTTTTTTAGGTGGGTAGCAGATAGAATAGAGAAATATATTAGCGTTGCAATGAAAACTTTTTACAGCGTGGTGGGTGCATGACCTTTTTTTTTAGGTGGGTAGCAGATAGAATAGAGAAATATATTAGCGTTTACGATAATATAATGGTCATTATAGTTCATGGTACATAAATGGTAAATAATAAGTAACAAAAATAACAATTTCACATGTATAAAATATATAAATATAAAAAAAGCCATTATCATTTTTAATGAGAAGGTTGATACTATATGTCTTAACACAATTTTTCAAAATCATGACTGTAATTTGATACTGCTATTCTTAAGCAATCATTCGAATTTCCATCCATAAGACGTGAGCTAAACTTATTTTTAATAAATTGCATTGAAGAAAACGTGGCTTCACTTAGATAAGTTGGTCCAAAAAAGATTTTAGCTTCAGTGCACAATTTTTTAATATTGGATATTTATATGAATCAACAAATTTCCAAATGTCTTGTTGCTTTGAAAGCTATGAATATGGACATCATTTTGTAATTCTTCTTTATAATTGGAAAAATTATCAAAGAGAGAATCGGCACCAGCAAGTAAAGCATTTTTAAATAATCCATTTAATTTCTAATTATAAATTTTCTATATTTATTGTATTTAAATTTATTTAATTCTGCACTTAAGTAGTTAATTTCAACGTTATTCATAGGATTTTGAAAAAAAATAAAATACAATCAGTTTCAAATCCGTCAAATTACTAAATCTTTCATTAAAATCATTACTTAATTTAGTTAGATAGATTCCCAAATATATGTCAATTAACTGATTTTCTAGGAATATTTTTGACATTCGAGGAAAATGCACCAAGGATTTTTTTGAAAATGTGAATTCCAAAGGATTAATTTACCTTTACTTAGATAAGTCGATCCAAAAAAAGATTTTAGCTTCGGTGCATAATTTTTTAATATTGGATATTTATATGAATCAACAAATTTCCAAAATGTCTTGTCTATGTTCATAGCTTTCAAAGCGACATCATTTTGTAATACTTCTTTATAGTAATTGGAAAGAGTATCAAAGAGAGAATCAGCAAGAGCAAGTAAAGCATTTTTAAATAATTCTCCATTTAATTTCTAATTCTAAATTTTCTATATTTATTGTATTAAATTTATTGATTCTGCACTTAAAGTAGTAATTGTCAAGGTTGTTCATAGGATTTAAAAAAAATAAAATCAGTTTCAAATCGTCAAATTGACTAAATCTTTCATTAAAAATCATTACTCAATGTAGTTAGATAGATTCCCGAATATACGTTAATTAACTGATTTTCTAGAAATATTTGACATTTGAGGAAAATGCGCCAAGCATTTTTTTTGAAAATGTTAACTCCAAAGGGTTAATTTACCTTTAAATGCTATAGCACTTACCATATCTACCAAATTTTTATTTTCACCATGAAGTTCAAGATTTAGCTGATTTAATTTCTGAGAAATGTCAGCTAAAAAACCTAAATCACCTAGCCAGATAGGATTTCAGGAGTACTATAAATTTCCCCTTTTTGTTCAAGAAAAGCTTTTATTTCATCAAATTAAGAAACGTTCTAATACTTTGCCTTTGCTAAACCACCTCACTTCTGTATAAGTTAAAAACGTTTACTTGATCCTGCTTCAGATATGTTAAGTAGAATTCTTTTTGTCGTTATAAATAAGTATTTTTATCCAAAAACAATTTGGAATATTGGAAACCACTATTCAACAGATAATACACACAATTCAGTCGTTAATGTCAATTTACAAGCATAATATTCCGTTGCGTCGTCGTCGTATGTACACATTTCAGTACGAATGCGAATGATGCAAATCAACTAGGTGGTGTTGTGCAAACCGAGTCCGCACAGCCTCGGAGCATGTCAACTGCTATCGAGTAGATCAAAGATTTTTGTGCTAAATCTGAACATATTAAAAACGTTTAGACTACATTTTTAGTTATTATTTTTTATAATTTTGTAAATTACAATTCTCGTTCAGTAGATAGAAATGGTATTTTAGTAGGTTTGTAATAAACTCAATTTTATTTCCATCTTTTTATTAGTTTTTTTATTACTACTTATTTTAAAATTATTTTCATATGATTAAGAAAAGTTAAAAAAATGATATATTTAAATTAATTTTTTGGAAATCTTGCCGTGGGCGCATGACAGACCAACCGCAGGCACGGGGTTGGCCACAACTAGTATACGATAACAAAGCTGAATATTCAAGAATACTATAAATTTTCCCTTTTGTTCAAGAAACCTGATCCTGAAAAGGTTACCTGATTTTAAGGTGACAATAAAGTATTCTCGATATACCTTTAAATGCTTTTATTTCAAAAATCAAATTAAAAAAACATTCTAATACTTTGCCTTTGCTAAGCCACCTCACTTCTGTATAAGTTAAAAACGTGGCCGTTTACTTGATCCTGCTTTCAGACGTTAAAAGTAGAATTCTTTTGTTTCGGTTATAAATAATTTTGTTGTGAATTATTAGAAACAATTATTCAACAGATAATACACACAATTTAGTCGTTAATATCAATTTACAACCATAATATAACATTGCGTCGTTGTCGTATATACACATTTCAGCACGAATGCGAATGATGCAAACTGAGTCTGCACGAACCTTTTCCTGCACAGCCTTGGAGCATGCCAACTGCTATCGGTAGATCAAAGGTTTTTGTGCTGAACATATTAAAAACATTTAGACTACATTTTTTAGTTATTTATTTTTTATAATTTAGTAAATTACAATTCTTGTTCAGTAGATAGAAATGCTATTTTAGTAGATTTGCAATGAACTCAAACTAATAAAAAGATGGAAATAAAATTATTATTACTTATTTTAAAATTATTTTCATGTGATTAAGAAAAGTTAAAAATGATATTTTTAAATTAATTTTTTGGAAATCTTGCTGTGGGCGCATAACAGACCAACTGCGGGTGCAGGGTTGGCCACCACTGCTCTATATGTTACTAGTGTCACAAAGACCTAACAATAAAAATAGCTATATTAAAGACTAAACAGATAAAATACATGAACATATGATAAATAATGACAGAAAAAATTCTGGTTACAGTAGTGGTTCTTAACCTTTTTGGAGTCATGAAACACTTTAATTAATTTATAAAAAGTTTTTGCAGAACATTAAAATTAATAACATGTATATAAAACTATATAATATTAAAACTAACAATAAAAATATGCATGCAGTTCTTAACATATATTTTAATGTTAAAATTTATAGGTTACATATATTTCATAATTTCATGGAATATTTGTGACTAGTTTGCAAAACATCAATTAAGAATCACTTAGCTATAGTAATATCAACTGCTGCTGCTTCGATCAGATTTTTTCATATAAATTAGGGTTAAGTTTAGTTAAATTGCCATATTACAAACGGCATGTATGCCATGTAATATGGCAATTTAACTGTATCTGATATTGGTTCTGATATTGGCAAAACTGTATCTGATATTGGTTCACCAAAGGCTGGCTAACATCCATGGTGAGATCAACCAGATATATACTGTATCTGATATTGGTTCACCAAAGGCTGGCTAACATCCATGGTGAGATCAACCAGAAGGTTAAAGATGGATTCAATAGGCTAGATCCAGATTTCTCCAGAAAAACTGGAGATGTAGGATCTGGAATTGAAATTCTCCAAGGTGGTAAGTGAATGCTCTACCATGCAGCATGACTTATGTCAGGGAGTGTCTATAAATTGATTCAATTATTTATATTTTATTTATTTTTATAAAATTCTAAGAATAAAAGAATAATGTTAATTTTGTTCATCTAGCATTTCAATTTTATTTGTAGATTGATTTTGATTTAATTCTGTAAATATTCAACTTCATCTGAAATCTTTCTGGGAGTGAGAAGAATGGTCAAAGAGAGAGAAAGGGAAAAACCATCACTCACATATCATTGATCATATAGTGTCACACATCTCTATTCCTACACACAATATCAGCTTTTTCTACAATCATTCTCTTCATACAAGTATGCCTCTTGTTTGTACTCTTAAATCCATATATTCTCATAAAGTCATCCACTTGTTCTCTTCACTTTTATCTCAACATCTCTTTTTTTCACTTATTTGCTTTAGATGGCTAAGTCATCACAAAATTGATATATACATTGCATCAACTACATTATTTATGCTCCATATCAATTTTGTATTTTATTATTCACAACATAATTCTATTACATCACTAACCACACTTGTTAAATATTTTATCTCCACTGCACTTAAATGCTTTTTTGTGTCTTTCATACCATATACAAGTCTTATTCCTATACATCACCATCAACATTAGTAAACGTTTAGGTACAGCCATTTTAGTTTTGATAGATCCTCATTCCTAAAAAATCTCCCAAGTGCACCTGTAGTTTTTAATCCAGATTGGATCTAATGACAATTTTTCTATTAATACCTTCCTTTCTTAAACATTCTTTTGAAGTAAACAAACTCATTCACTTGTTCCAAATGTATCTCTATTTAGATCATTATCAATATTTTTATGTTCCACTCTCTTTTCAAGAACAAGTAATAAATGAAAAAAATACCTTTTGTGCATTTATTTTTATCTATTTCTTCTGACATGTCTAATTCAACTTTGCAGCAAACATCTTTAGATCATGTTCATTCTCAAAAAGAACATCATTGCAGACAGCACTCACACCAGTTCTTTTGCACCTGCATTCAGGTACACATTAAACAACCTTGGAAACATTACATATATTTACTCAAATCAATCATACAAACTTTCATTTTCACAAACATTTGAATAACAATTTTGTTAGTATATATTGCTCTGAAATTGTCCCAAATAGTTATTTAGTCACCATACTTTCATCACTTTCTTTAGCTTACTCCTATTTACTCAATCATATGCCTTCTAGGATTTCATAAATGCTTGGAATATGATGATCATCATATGGAAATACTTCTCTAATCATATGCATTGAAAATATATGATGTACAGTTCGTTCCAAAAAGATTGTCACCTAAGCGGAAGATGTTCGGCTTCCTTACAATACTTACAAACCAAAGAAATTAATTGGTTTAGGAGCGAATTCGAGTTTGCGGAGCTTTGGACGATTCCATTTATTTTTTCTGAGCAATCGAGTTTGCAGAGCTTTGGACGATTCCATTTTTTTTTCTTCTAAGCAATAGGGTTAGGTACGCTTAATGATAGGTGTTCAATCATTTTTTTCGAAAATTGATTTTGAGCATTTATTAGGAAAGTTTCAATTCATTATTTACAAATTAATCTATGTTATTAATTTTGACAAAATGCAGCATTATATAGTCAAAACTAAATGAGTAATTAAGTGATAAGTTGTTAAAGCACCAAGCAAATGCACCGGCAATAACATAATGGCAACTATGGAAGTATTTTATATTGTTGCTTTATTTGAAAATGTATGCTTCTTTCTGCATTTGTAATAAAATTAAAAACTGTTCCAAACGATTCTCATTGATAAAGTGTTTAATATCTGATAATTGACCAAATGATAAAAACCAAACGATATTTATTTGGTTTCCATGACAACTTAATCATCGGTTTTAAAAAAGAAAATATAAAAATTGAACGTGAGTGTCAAAATGAATTTTGTGTTATGTGTGTTTTGGTTTTCTACTAATTTTTCTAATAAGAGTTTATATTTGTTGGCTAGTGAAATTTATAGTATGTTCTAACATATCTTTCTGAAAGTTCGGTATAAAGACAAAGTATGTGAGATTTTAATTGTTACATATTTATATATTATGTTCTATTTATTTTAATAGTTATAACTATCTTTCGCTTTGTATTTTTATTGTTTTCACCCAAAACATTATAAAACAATTGGACTCGATTTGTAAAGATATACAGTAAATGCTAATCTTAGTTTTTACAAAATTTCATTTTAAAAAATCATTTCTTATGAAATACTTTATTAATTATATCATTAAATGTTTATTTTGAACTAGTTATATATATACTAATTATAAAACTGATTATTATAATTCATCAAACATCGCTGCCATTCTTGATATGAAATCTTTTTTCAATTTAAACTTCAAAAATTCATGTGGAAATAAAATTTCATTCTTATCCTCAACGGGAATATATAAAACACCTCTATATATAGTTATATGGCAGCAAACAAATACGGTATATTTATACTAGCATATTAAAATTAAAAAAAATAAATCTGTAAATATCATACTCATAATTACCAATATTCAAAATTTAAAAAATGATATTACAGAATGCTATCTATTTACTCAATTCATAACTAGAAAGTCTGCCTTGCTTGAAATAGTGAGCTATTAGTCTTTTCAGTTCAGAGCGCTGTAATTGACCCATCTCATTCGTATACCTCATCCCTATTCTTAGTCAGAACGGACACATCCATTTTTAGCTTCCACTATGCAGGTTCAAACTGACAGACTTTTTAACCGATCAACTTCCGGTAAGCTCAGCCCCTGCTAAGCAGGTGACAAACTTTTTGGAACAAACTGTACATATCATCTATTCCTGAAACTATGCAGCATGTCCCCATACTCTTATCTATTATCCTTGTTACTCTGTCAAGCTTGCCAAATATATTCTCAGTTATACTCAGCTGATTTAAACCCCTATCCTATAATTCTTTCATTCACTTTTTGTATCCTTCCAATCATCAACTTCTTGAAAAGTTTGATTCTCTCAAACTAATTGTAAACAAAATATTACAGGTTATTTTGCACCCACTATTTGCTAATTGTCAGCTGGACTTCTACTTAGGAACCAAGCAAGAAATCTAACATTTGTGATTCTGAACAAAACATTACTATCAAACAAAGAAACAAAAGTTTGCTAACTTAATGCTATAAAGAAAATAAAACTAGAAAATTGAATCAATAATAATAAATTTATTACCTGATACTAAAGTTTTATAATTATACTCAACAAAAGAAATATTAATCTATATACTTACTTGTTTATTCTCATTAGTGTCATGTACATTTTTAGACTATCTCAGACTATGCAATGAAACTTTATAAATACAGTGGTACCTTGGTTAACGATGGCCTTGGATAACAACATACTTAGTTAATGACGAATTGCTGTAAGAAAAAAAATGTCTTGGTCAAAAATACAGGCTTTGGTTAACAACTCCTGATTATGTGAACTTCAACAAAATAGAGCTCTGTAAAACACCTTATCATTGCATTACGTGATTCATTAGCTCAGTTGTTAATTGTTTTTTTTTTTATCACAATCAATTCAAATCCATCAATATCATTATTAAAATTAATAAAATTATAACCATATAAAAATATATTTAACTAAATGATAATTAACATATAGTAATATTAATTAAAAATAGACGTGAACATTTCACTAGTTTTTAATTTCTTAAAGATGATTTCTAGATGATTATTATTATTAAATTCTGCAAACAAAGTCTGATTCTATTGTTTGTTTGTGTTATATTATTAGTTTTTAGTTTCTTAAAGATGATTTCTAGACGATTATTATTTTACTAGTTTTTAATTTCTTAAAGATGATTTCTAGACGATTATTATTTTAAATATTTTTAGTTTCTTAAAGATGATTTCTAGATGATTATTATTTTAAATTATGTGAACAAAGTCTGATTCTATTGTTTGTGTTATATACTTGACACCTGCAACTTTTAGTTTTTTAAAGATGATTTCTAGACGATTATTATTTTAAATTCTGAAACAAAGTCTAATTCAATTGTTTATTTGTGTTATATATTACTTGACAAAAGTCTGATTTTATTGTTTGTTTGTGTTATATATTAATTGACACCTGCAAGTGGTGTGAGTTTGATTTTATTGTTTGTGTTATATATTATGTGACACCTGCAAGTGATGTGACATCACAGTTTCGGATTCCATTAGAAGGAAAAAAGTCTGTCCAAGATCCTACAGTTCATATAGAGAATAAATCAGCGAGTGCTTGGCTTGTCACTGTTCGTTTGCCATCAAAGGCAAAATCAAATCTTATCTGTATAATAATCGTTGAATCTATAAGCTGCTAATCAGTATTTACGGGTTCGTTTAGATCGGAAGAGCGGTTCAGCAGGAATGCCGAGGTGTTTATGATTCATTTGTCAAAAACTCCGAAGTGAGCCCAATTGTCTTTTTGGTGAAGATTGATAATCTTGTTTGTCAAAAAACTCTGAAGTGAGCCCAAATGTCCTTCTGGTGAAGATTGATAATTAAAAACTGTTCCATTAAACAATTCATTTTATTAATGTTAATTTTTTTTGTAGCAAATATAATAAATAAATGATACATTCCATATTTTTAGAACATTTCAAATGAGTTTTATCTGCATTTTTAATACTTTCATTCTGGCTCATTCCAAAATTATTGTAATAATCAATTTTCAATTAAATCCTATGCGGAATCATACCTTGGGTAATGATAGTTTTGGTTAACGTCTGTAATCTGGAACGGATTCCATCGTTAACCAAGGTACCACTGTACTTTTGATTTGCATCTCTGTTCATTGTACTTAGAGTTTAAGACTATTAAATATATATTTAAAATACTCATTCTAAAAAAAATACAAAATTTCAAATATTGACAAAACATAATATATTCAATAGATGATATAATGTGTGTGTCTGGAATGTTTGCTTTCTGATGGATTAAATTATTACAGTACTTTATCATCTAGATGATAATTATGCATAATTTAATATTTAAGAAAAACATATAGTACTTAATACAAAAATCAATAAATTGTATATTTTCCATTTTAATTTAGTTCTATGGTTTTTCATCAGTGATTTTTGTGTGTGTGTTTGTGTGAGTTAGAGAGTTAAGTGGAACCTCTTTCCATTCATAGAGTACTAGAGGTTCAAATGGAGTGAAAGATTGTATAAATGAAAAACAAGGGAGAGTGTTTGAATTTAAGTAAAACCCCAATAATACAGTGGAAAAAGTCTGTACGAGAAATGAAAATACTTAGAGTTTGCAGCAGTCTGAGGTTTATCCAAAGTAAGGAAAAAAAATACAGGAGTGAAAGGATATGGACAAAGTACCAAATAAAAGAAAACTGTAACCACAGGAAAAACTAAATGGAAAGGTAACTATTATAAGATACTGAGAGAACCCAAAAAGCGTAGAGAAAATGCTTGGTCGGATCCAGGTAAGTGAGGGGAGAAAATACCAGAGTGGGAGAAAGTCACAATAATGGTAAGACAAAGAAATGCCACCCTACAAGGTAACAATGATATGTCAAAATGACACAGAGGAAACAACAGCACTGAAAATTAGTGCAAAGATTGTTGGCCGTAAAGAGTTGTGCAGTCTAAGAAACACAATTTAACAAGTTTGATGGTTAAAGGATTTGAGAACAATTGGTGGAGTTGGACTGGCCAGGAAATAAGTTGATCTGTGAAATGTGCAATAAGCTTTTTATGCCAGGGTTCAAACAGAGAGCAGTCAAATATAATGTGGCACACAGTATCAGGTTCATTGCTGCTACAGTTAGAGGCCAAAATCTTTAATTTTGAACCTGTGTAAATAATAGTTGAATTTACCATATTCAGTTAAAAATTGGATGATTTTAAAATTACAAGGATTCAAATTAATTTTTAAATGGTTGGAAAGTTTTGGGAAGAATGAGTGAGTAACCAGACCCTTCTGATTTTTACTCCATCTTAGACTCCACTCAATGGATTCCTGGTGAAGGTGGTTGCGAACAAATGAAAGGGAGACAGTATTATAAGAGATGTTGTTAATAAGGTAAGTAGTTCATGCAAGATCAGCCAGTTTGTTTCCCTGACAACCAGAATGTCCCATAATCCAACAAACCTTAGTTGAAAAGAGCAATACAAGTTTTGAAAAGCTTGAACAAACGGTAAGCTAATTGTGAAGAAACTGTTTGGTTGTTTAAGGTAGGAAAGTGCTACTTGTGAGTCAGTACAGAGTAAAGCATTGTGTAGTTGATTATTCTTTATAAATTTTAAAGCTTGAAAAGCTGTGAAAATTTATGCTTGAGTGATGTTGCAAAAACTATGAAGTTTGAAGTCAGAACACTGTAGTACTTGATTGTCCCGAAGGACACAAAAAGCAGATCCTACACCATTGTGTGAGCTAGAACAGTCAGTGAAAATTTTAAGGGGATGCATGTTGTTAAATGTGCTAATTGCTGAGTTATGACTATAATAGGGGTGAGGAAGCAGTCTGAAGTTGGCCGCAGTGTCAATCAGAAAGTAAGCATCATTGATATTAATTTCGCCATCTTTTTTAGGAAAATATAATGTAACTGTTTCCTTAATTAAAATATCTAATCGCATTTTATTATCAAGAATTAATGCAGATTCATGAGAAATAGTTTGATAATCTTTAATAATTTTGATGCAAACTTTCCTTTGAAATTTTAATAATATTTCTTTAACTTTAATTTTGTTAATGGCTTCATCCCAGATAGGGCAAGCAAGCATACAATAGCTTTGGTAAGACTGCCTCCTCAAAAATTGAGTCTATAGTATCAGATGAGAGGCCCCAATGCAGAGTTGCAACGAGGTTTAGAAGAAAAAGTATCCTTTCAGTTTTGCTGAGGACATGTTTAATATGAGGAACCCAAGAAACATTTTTATCCTAAATACAGCCTAGGTACTTAATTTCATCAACATAGCTTAAGTGTTTCCCTTTGAAAACAAGAGTAGGTTTACTGAATTTCAGTTTACAAGTTACCAACATAGCCTTGGTTTTATTAGCATTAAAATTCAATTTGCAATAATCCCCCCATTTAGAAAGTTTAGAAAAGATAGATTTAGCTTTACTATCAATACCAAAAACTGTTTTATCAACAATAGTGACAAGACAATCGTCAGCAAAACAGAATAAGTTGCAATCAGAAGGAAGAGAGAGTTGAAAGATAGTATTCATTAAAATGTTCCAGAAGCCTTGACCACAAGTGGAACCTTGTGGGCAGTCCAGGGAGATGTCATTAATGTAGAAAGAACCTCGAGAGAGATTTTTCTATTGTGAAAGTAATTGACTGTTAACTGCCCCAAAAATCTTTATCAATTATGTCTCCTAAGTTCAAAGAGTATTTTTAGGACCCAAGCATGATCAATGTGGAAGAGATGTCGAGTGAAATAATAAGACATAATCGGTTTTTTGTGAAAGTTGTTTGAATGATGTTTTTGACTTTAAGGATTGCATCCACAGTATTGGTTTGAGGAGTAAGGCCAAATTGGTTACAATTGAGCGATTTATTTTTATGCAAGTGAAAATTGATGCGGTTAATGAGAGCTTTTTCCAGCACCTTAACAAGTACTAGAAGAAGACTGACTGTAACATTTAGGGCTATCAAAAATTTTGGTATCAGGTTTGGGGATGAGGCGACAGAGAGCCTCCAGAACCTTAACAAGTACCAGAAGAAGACTGATTGTAACATTTAGGGCTATCAAAAATTTTGGTATCAGGTTTGGGGATGAGGCGACAGAGAGCATGTTTCCATAAGGTAGGGAAATAGCCAGTTTGTAAGCAGTAATTCAAAATGTTAACTATTAAAATTGGATTAATAGAATAAATATGTTTAATAATCTCTGCAGTAATCTGATCACACTCAGGGGCTTTATCATTTTTCAGAGTTAATAATAATGTGAATTTCAGTTTCCGAGAAAGGCAGGTCAAGTTCTGCATCATAAGGTTGGCTGATACAGGAACGGACGAATTTATCATTAATGTTTGTGATGTCACGCTGTTTTGCATGCAAGAAAGTAAAGCTGAATCTTCCCTTTCTAACCTGAACAGCCATTTGTCAGTGGATAGTTTCATCAAATGACTTTAGAGAATGATCACTGAAAGAAATCTTTTTTACTTATGAATTTAGGGAAAGTCAAGTACAGTGAATAAACTGCACATTGTCGCTACGCCTTCAAAACCAGACAAACAAAAATAAGCAACTTTTCAGGAGAAGCAAAAAACTAGTTTACTTCGTACATAATGGTTAATATAGTAAAATAAGTACGCAGAAAATTAACAATTGTCATCACATTTCGACTAAATGTGGGCTTTTTTTAGAATATCTTTTTATTTTAGCCATAAAAGCATTAAATGTGAAAAAAATGCACATATCTGATTTTTTTTAGTTGTAAAATCCGGTATATGTATGGATCGTTCATAACTGTTTTTGTAGAATAGCATGCTAAATAAATTTTATGTAGTATTTAATGCATATAGCTGATTTTGCAACAGGGAAGAAATAAAATTATGTAAACAAAACTAACTTTTTTCCTTTGTGATTGAGGTACGGTAGCTCACCCTGTATCCGTGGATCTAAAATGCGGAAAACTATGTGGGAAAAAGTCGAAGATAGCGAAAGGGACGCCATCGACCTTCAATGATTTCGAACACTCGGTAGAAAGTTAAGTACCTTGGAGTTTACAAAGATGACGTCATATTTGCTTTCATAGACGTTTTCCTTTACCATTTTCTTCAAGTGAGTGTCAAGTCTAATACGTTCCAAGACCTAGCGCTGTTATGTTACGCTGTGTTTAATACCAAACGCTATAAAACGTATTATTTGCACTTTTTGGCGTTTCCACTCGACATGCATTCCATATCACTTTCCAACCAGCGCAAAACATTACTTCAGAATAATGTTCTGTTGTAAGGTCTGGACTTAAAAATTTGAAAAGAAGAAATTTTTAACAGTAGTGTGAGAATTTATTTATTAATTATAATTTGCTAATATAATTATTTGTATCAGTTATTTAAGTGGTACACGCTCTTTGTTTAAAAAAATGAAATGTATTAGATTATTGTTGTATTTTGTTGTTCTAAACGTTGAGATCTGATGATAACATTTTCTGCCGTCAATTTTTGATAACATAAAAATTGAGGTGACAAGAAGATTCAAGAACGTTTAACAGGATTTAAATTCTGCAATGATCAAACCCAGACTCGTAAGTAGCTACTTACGATTCGGGGTCATCATCAGAATTTAAATCCTGCTAAAATTAGTGGTATTTTTCTATTATATAATGAACAACAGAAACAAAATTTTTTTTTCAGGTTTACAAAATTAACAAGTAAATAAAAGATCTCAACAATTATGACGAAATAACTTTATTAAGAAAACAAAATTACAAAAGTGCACATATATAATAAATTATTCAAGTTAAATTATGTAACTTCTTAAATAATTCTAATATATAAATTATGTAATAATTTAACTCAAAGTTTATATAACAGTTTTACTTAAAAATCTTTATAAGATTACAGTACTTCTTACAATCACAAAATAAGATAATATAATGAGAGCAATCCTTTTACTCTTTTACTTGCAAAATTAACTTAAAAATTCTCTGTTGTAATATAACGAAATAAACAGGCATTAATTAAAAGGAAAGATTGTCGTAAAAGTGGTGATAATCCCTATGCATAAATGGCTTAAGGGCCTGCAAGTTTTCGAATTTACTTTTTTCAATTTTTCTAGGCTCTGTGTACAATGCTTTTGGTGATTCATATAGATCAGATTTCCTTCTTTGTGGAAGTAGAGTCCAATTTTCCGTATGTCGCAATTTATACATTGTATCACCGTTTTTGTATAACAGTTCTCTTATATCAGTTACTGAAGGATCTCCAGCTTTTTTACCAGGACGAATACTGTTGTATTGCTCAGAACAGCCTCATAATTTTTGAAAAAATCTGTATTCAAGATGATTAATTGTATAGGGTTGGGTTGGTCTCGCTTTTCGCATTCCAATTTGGAATATTGGAAACCACTATTCAACAGATAATACACACAATTCAGTCGTTAATGTCAATTTACAAGCATAATATTCCGTTGCGTCGTCGTCGTATGTACACATTTCAGTACGAATGCGAATGATGCAAATCAACTAGGTGGTGTTGTGCAAACCGAGTCCGCACAGCCTCGGAGCATGTCAACTGCTATCGAGTAGATCAAAGATTTTTGTGCTAAATCTGAACATATTAAAAACGTTTAGACTACATTTTTAGTTATTATTTTTTATAATTTTGTAAATTACAATTCTCGTTCAGTAGATAGAAACGCTATTTTAGTAGGTTTGTAATAAACTCAAAAAAACTAATAAAAAGATGGAAATAAAATTATTTCTACTTATTTTAAAATTATTTTCATATGATTAAGAAAAGTTAAAAAAATGATATATTTAAATTAATTTTTTGGAAATCTTGCCGTGGGCGCATGACAGACCAACCGCAGGCACGGGGTTGGCCACAACTAGTATACGATAACAAAGCTGAATAATAGTAATGTTAAATAGACAAAACGTTATGACATCAGCGATAATCGACGACGTCAGATGTAGACGACAAGACAACGTCAGACATAGACATCAATGTTACGACAAAAAGCCCATCTTTCTGGTGTTTCACCCCTTCAAAGCCGAGTAATTGTTCTTGGACTGCTCCGTGTCTGGTTTTACTAAATTAGCATTATTTTGTTAATTGACATCATAAAAGGGGACGAACATTTGTTAGTAAGACTGGTCTATGCTTACAACTCGCATTAATCAAATATTTGCTCGCACTAACTGAAAAACGGTATCATTTTAATAAATCAAACTAATCGAATATCGCATTAT
>AYEL01062204.1:0-100306 GCA_000484575.1 Olivierus martensii
TTCGTCCATCAGTTATAGAGCATTGTATGATTATTATTAGCGTTATCTTTTAATCTAATTTTCATTTTTTTTTATTTTTTTATATCCCCGCATCTATCATTTTCTCGTATCAATAATTTTTTCGGGAGTCCCGACGAAAACGATGAATCAAGATTACACTGTATATAACAAGAAAGTACAGTATATACTATATAATAAAAAAAGTCGAAAATTATACTTTTTTGACATACATTGCTTAATGTTATCAATCGGTTATTGTTATCAAAATAGATCGGTCCCAGAGTGACTCTAATAAGCGGCTTCTACTGTATTAAAATTAAATCGATATTTAAAATTTTATGAATTAATAATTGTCTCGTATATTAATAATTCTCGTATATTTCGGGCTTTGGCCAAATCTAGAAGTGGCCAGCCATTTCACGAATTGGTACAGTTAAGCGTAAATCTTTTCATTTCACTTTTTCGTTTAATTGATTACATAATGTACAGTATAAAGTTCAATAAGTGTTCGTCCATCAGTTATAGAGTTAAGCGTAAATCTTTTCATTTCACTTTTTCGTTTAGTTGATTACATAATGTACAGTATAAAGTTCAATAAGTGTTCGTCCATCAGTTATAGAGCATTGTATGATTATTATTAGCGTTATCTTTTAATGTAATTTTCATTTTTTTTATTTTTTTATATCCCCGCATCTATCATTTTCTCGTATCAATAATTTTTTCGGGAGTCCCGACGAAAACGATGAATCAAGATTACACTGTATATAACAAGAAAGTACAGTATATACTATATAATAAAAAAAAGTCGAAAATTATGCTTTTTTGACATACATTGCTTAATGTTATCAATCGGTTATTGTTATCAAAATAGATCGGTCCCAGAGTGACTCTAATAAGCGGCTTCTACTGTATTAAAATTAAATCGATATTTAAAATTTTATGAATTAATAATTGTCTCGTATCTTAATAATTCTCGTATATTTCGGGCTTTTGCCAAATCTAGAAGTGGCCAGCCATTTCACGAATTGGCCGTAAATATATATATAATACCTTTTACAATTGATTAGAAAATACATATATGGATAGTCCTCAAATAATGATGGAGTTTAGTTCAAACCCTGAAGTCATAAGCTGAAGTTGTCGGAAATTAGAAATGTCCTAAATTTACAGATTTTCCACCACTAATATTTATTAAAACACTATAAATTATCATAATAAACTTAACAAACAAAAAAAGCTGCTTTTGGTATATCATCATTTGGATGGATTCATGCACATTGAATTGTATTGGCCAATCATATAATTTACCAATTATATCATCACTATAAAATGAGGACTACCTGCATTTTTTGCACATCTAAAAGTTTCAATTATTTTACATGCTGAAGTGGCAAAGCTACAGTTTGAGAAGCCAGGGGCGATCTATCAATTGCGGCCCATCCTTTGGGAATACATATTATACATCAAACATATTTAGGCACAATTTGAAAATAAAATTTAACAAAAGATAATTTTATTTCTTTTATTTATAAATTTAAATACAAAATTACAAATGTATTTTTTTTGTTTTTTGTACTAGCAAAATCATTTATTAAAATCTATTTCATTTGTTAGTTAATGTTCTATAGATAATTCTTATAATTGTTAATTCTTGGAATAGTTGAAAATTTTACTCTTTTAATAATAAGAAGTGTTTAAAAATTTTTTTAAATGCCAAAAATGCCGCCCCGAAAAAAGTTCCTCTGGGGTGGACCGCCCCCTCCGCCCTCCCCTAGCTATGTCACTGCATGCTGATATGTTAATATCATTAATGTTATAAATTTCACCCTTAAGTAGATTAGATATTTATATAGAATAAAATTTATGTATACAAAACATGAACAAATTCTGAAAATTTCTAAAATCTTTCTGGTGGAACCAGTCTCCAGTAGTTGACCAATATCATTATTTGTTAGTTTTAGTAAGCCAATAGAAGCTATATGAACCCTCTTGATAGGCTAATTTTTTAAGTCACGTGTCTTTTATCCAGTTATCCACGGCTTAACCCGGTAAGCAGACGATGCGGTGCATCGTCTGCTTACCGGGTTAACATTTCATTCATTCTCTGCATTTGAATGAAGTGGGTGATCGGATAACGAACACTTTCGCGAAATTTTTTTATGTTCGGATAACGAACACTTCACAGAACAAACTGTGGGATCTGCGGAATGACAGGTCAGCCGGATGGCCGCGTGGTAAAGCTGTGGCTTATCGTCCTGGAGGATCCAGGTCCCACTCTTCCAACTTTTCAGGAGGGGTTCAAGCCCAGCTCCTTGAACATCATCCTTTAACCATCCGGTTGACCCCATCATGGGTGTTGGCTAGACTGTGATGAGCTCTATAAGTGGCTGCCGCCAGATAAAGATATCTCATGAGGATATGGCGGCTTAACTAACCTAACGGAATGAAAGGCTTAGGCCTTGCGCGTTCGTGGACTTATGGATAAGGATGGGAGAACAATATTTTTTCCCGATTAAAATGAACTCAGAGACAACTTAAAGCAAATCAAAGATTTATTAAAGAAAGTAAGAGAGAGATGCTGATTGTACTTTATCATAACTTAGAGTAAGAGAGAAATTTTACAATGGGTGCATCCAGTTGGTAAGCAGCTGACTCAGCAGACCATCTAGCTGTCCAACTGGACGGTCCGCTTAGTATAAGTGACGTCATCAATTGCTGAGTTTGCTGATAAGCGAAGTCAGCGCTACATTTGTTTGCTACTTTAGCTGAGTTTGTCATCTAACGATTATGATTGTTAGTTTAAAATAGATAAAGTTCTATAACACGAATTCGCGTAATTTTACATCTTGAAAGTGTCACGCATACCAGCGTGAAGACAGCATAACTTTGTCCTTCAGCACAACTCTCGTCCACGACGCGGCTGGCGCTAAGCGACTTAGCGTCAGCTGCGCCGCATACGGTATTGACTAAGATTGAATATTTAAAAAATATAAGATAGTGCAATACTATAATGCAAAATTTTGAATCAATCATTTTTGATATTTTCTGTATGTTTTGGATATTTCTAAAAGTTTAAGTATATTCCAAATCAATATTTTAATATTTGCTAATAATTTAGATATAATTAAAAGGAAATTAAATTATAAAGCAAAAATCGAAATGTGTTAAATCTACTTAAAGAATTATAATGGCATACTTTCAATTCTGAATAAAAATAATATAAATAAAGATTGATACGGTATTGACTAAGATTGAATATTTAAAAATTTAAGAAAAATAGTACAAATAGTATAATCCAAAATTTTGGACTAATCATTTTTTGACCATTTCTGTATGTTTTAGATATTCTAAAAGTTTAATTAAATTCCAAATCAAAATTTTAATATTTGCTATTAATTTAGATTTAATTAAAAAGAAAATTAAATTATAAGTAAAACAAAAATCAAAATGTGTTAAATCTACTTAAAATATAATATATCTGGATCTAAGACAGTTATATCCAGTTGTTTGAAAGTTTATTTAGAAATTTAAAGAATGTGTGTAATAAAATAGTAATTCCTATTTCACAATTTTATATACTGTTTTCTTTACACGAAATTTTTGGACTCCTGACTTAAACGGACTATCTTCTATCTACTGTATATTTGTAAGTCCGCATTAATTGTTTGGACACTTCCAGATACTGTACGTAAGGAACTTGAAATTTTACATGAAGGTACAGACTAACCTTAGACCATACAGAAAACTATGAAATTTGAGAAATTCTGATATCATCTGAGAAATAGATTATAAAGTAACTGCTGATTATCTCTTTTTCAATAATTAATTGAAAACTTATGAAATATAGTATAAGAATCATTTCTTTATTTTAAATAAATCCTCTTGGTTTTTAAGAAACAAAACCAAAAATTTATGATTAGTTTATATAAAGCAATAAACAGATCTAAAAATATCGCAAAACGCTGTCCGCTGAGGTAATTTGCCCATGCAACAACAAATATTTTATTTATACTATTTAGAATTATTATATACAGTACAAAAAAAATCATCCGTACGAAATACGACCATTAATGACAAACGTAGTTGATGATATACTGTATATACAATATTATACAATACAGTATATTATATAATATTGCATATATAGTATACAGTAGTTTAATTTATTAAGATAATGGAAAGCAGTATTTATATTCTTTATTTACATACATATCCACATATTTTTTAAATTTTCGCCTTAAATAATCACAATATTAAAAAAAACTCTTTTTAAAATGTATTTAATAAAATCGTTTCTTCGATATTTTAAAAATTTGATCATAAAAATCATTAGCAAAATTGAATTTAAATCTAATTGGTTAATAAATATTTATTAAACAATATATATAAATATTATAACTAGTTGTTTATTGGAAAACGGTGTTCGGAAAATAATTACAGTATTTACATTCTAATCTATTTAAGTATCTCATACTATTGTAAATTTGCTGATAAAATATAATATAGCTTGTTGTGGCCATGCTAATGGAAATTGACCTTGCACAAACTCAATTATCCTTTTACCCCGGAAGAGTAATTTCTCGCGTTTACTTTTCAGTGTTAAACAGAATATAATAGACTTATTATAGTTTCTGCGTACACTCAAAACATAGCACACTACTGCTTATCGCAGTTGTTATCTTTAATCATGATGTAAAAATTTCGAATTTAGTAAAGATTTAGATTCCGTTATGTATGATAGTAGTAGGAAAATACTTATAGTATTGCCTCACTTTTTGGTAAACGATCAAAATATCAAAAATCACTGAAATGCTACTACTTTTTAACATAAAATAATGAAAAAAATTAATGAAAATGACCGTTTCCCTCGATTTTTTTAAGTTTAAATTCTAGCTCCCTCAGAGGTAACACGCAAAAATCATAAGCTTCTTAAAAATAACAATAAATTACAAGAGGGAGAATCACTCCCTTTGAAATATGCAAAAATTACAAGAGGGTGATGCACCTCCCTTGCATTAAAAACGAAATTTAAATATTATTACGAATATTTGCTAATAAAACTAATTTAATTTTTCTCTATGTTTATGTACGTTTAAATAATATCATCTGAAAAACGTCTATTCAAAATAACACCACAGCAATCAATTTTATCTCTATGTTTAATTATAAAAGCTTCTGATAATTTTTAGTGTTCAATTGTGTTTTCTGATAATTTTTGATATATAACAATTATTGTTATATCAAGTGAAGTTGCAACTGTGTCTTTAATATACGCCTCACTCAATGTTTGATGCTGAGATATCTTTTTCCAATCAACACTATTTCTAAATTATCGAGAAAAGAATCTGAAAAAGTTTTATATTGAAAAATAATATCTCAGTTTAATTGTTCAGCATTATTTCTAATAAAATTTTCTGAAAGTATTTGATATCTACTTATTTTATGCCAGTTAACGCGATCTTTAAATTCTATTATAAAAGATTCTGAAAATTGATGATATTGAGAAATCAATTCCTAATTAAATCCATCTTTTAAATTTCTAATTATGTCTTCTGGTAATTCTGATTTACGTGAGATAGTATCCAAATCAATTTCTCGATTAATTCTTGATTTCATTTATTATATAAAAAATTTAGAGGGGATTAAGATTTAAATACTGAAATGAGAACTAAAGCAACCAATGAATTTGAGAAAGATTTTTTATAAATTAATGAATAATTCAGTTTTTGGTAAAAGAGTTGATATAAGATTATTTTGTGATGCTAAAAAAGCTGAAAAATTAATAGCCAAACCAAATTTTAAAGATAGAACTATATTTAATGAAAACTTGGTTGCTATTCATATGAATAAAACAAAAGTGTATTTTAATAAACCAATCTGTCTTGGTATGAGTATATCAGATCTGTCAAAATATTTGATGTATGAATTTCATTGTGATATGATGAAACCTAAATATAATGAAAATATTAAACTATTATATCAAGATATCGATTCATATATTTATGTTATTAAAAGAGATGATATCTATAAAGATTTGAATGATTTTTGATACTTCTGATCAGGGCCGGAAGAAGATCCTCAGCGCCCTTATGCAAAACAGTAATTGGCACCTCTCCCTCAAAAAAAGAAAACAATTCTACCTGATTTTATATATACAGATTTTAATCTTTTAATGTATAGTAATAATAAAACGGACTGTTCCGTTTTTGCATCATATAGAAACGCGATGTGAAATACTGAACCGTATAAATCAAGGTGTAAACTAGTGTTGAACATTGAACATCGATGTTTTGGTATCGATGTTTGATGTTTTTTCTGTTTATGTAGTAGAGTTAATATTTGTTAAGTAATATTAGGTAATATTTTTATAAACAAAATTTTTTATAATTGATGATGACTTTCCTAATGTAAAACTAAAAAATTAAGTAAAATCCATTGATTTATATAATATATAAGATAGACTGCTCAATGTTATAAAAGCGATGCTTAATCAGGATAGCTGGTGAAATATTAATTGGCAGAAGTCGCTTAAGGATGCAACATTTTACGAAAAATAATCTTTATGCAGTCACTAAACTAAAAGTATTGCTGTAAATATAAATTAAAACAGTTATAATTTAGTTCAAAAATTTAATTATTACAAAAATAAGTGCAATATAAATAAAATAATTTTGATATAAGTATCACTTGGTTGTTTTCTGCACATAATAAATATTTTGATTAATGTTAATCATAATATATATAAAAATAAACAATTTATTTTTAACATCGATGTTTTAAGGACCGATGTTTTCTAACATCGATATTTCCTTTCGATGGTTTTATGGATGAGTTACACTAGAAGACATAAGAAAATTATAACTGAACAAATCCTAACCTAGGAAATTATAACTGACAAATCGCATTTCAGGAAATGATTATTTTAATATGCTTATATTTCTTTATTTTGTAGAAATAATGAATCAAGGCCATTAATTTTATATTCGGAATATAACAAAAATGTAAATGATATAAGATTGTAGATTTGCACCGTTTTGACGCTTCCTCTTATTTCGGCGCTTTCATGCTTTGCTTACCTTTCTTATCGCTTTCCGCCGGCCCTACTTCTGACTATAAAAAGAATAATGGATATGGTATTCCAACTTTCCAAGAGTAAATGAAAAAATATTAAGTAAAATGAAAGACGAAAATAATGGTAAAATAATGACTAAATTTAAAGCTTTGAGATAAAAATTGGAGGCTTTAAAAACAGAGGATAAGCTAACCAAGAAATCTAAAGGTGTTAAGAAATGTGTAATTAAAAATAGCATATCATTTCATGATTATAAAGATCGCTTGTTTAATAAAACACAACATTATAGAACAATGAATCTAATTAGAAGTTTCAAATATGAAATATATTCAATACAAGTTAATAAATTATTACTTTTATATCAGGATAATAAACGTTACATATTTTAGAAGATAGTATTCATAGGTCAGCATTAGGTTATTATAAAATTGAAAAATATTAAAAATTATTTCTATATAGATGATATAACATTGATTATAAATATTCAAGATTTCATTCTTCCAACTCGTAAGATTGCAAAAGAGATATGTTGGGTTCACCTGAAAATGCCTATCGGTGAAACGATATCGATCGTTACATCCGATTGTGATTTAGATGATGATTTCAAAAAATAAGTTCATAAATGTTTTACAGAAGTACATGATTTAAGATTTAAAAGATATCCAAATAATAAAGGTTTCTGGGTTAATAATAATAATGTGAAAAATTATATTAGAAATTTACATGAATTATATGATGATACATTTGCATATAAAGGAGGAATAATGGAAAGAAGATATTTATCCCCATGTGGGTAAGGAGTTAGTACAGGGATGCACAGACTTGTTAAGACCAAGGGCCGCATAGATTCGCTGTGGCTTGTAGGAGGGCCACCAAAAACTGCAAAAATTATATATAATATCATGTTTACTAATTGCATGTTACAAAGCAACATAATCAAAAGTAAACAAAGAATTTTTAATTGGATGCATAGTATTGCATTGATTTAACAATTTTTTATGTTAGGTTCGACATTTGTAATAGCCAAACGCAAGGTTGATTCTAAATTTTCATTAGTTAAGCGGCAGTGCATGTGTGAATTTACAATTTTTTAAATTATTCATTTCACATACACAAATACCGTAAAAATAAAAAAATTATCACAAATATTATTTTTTCTTATTGCTTAAAAACATTATTATCGAACCACTGTAAAAATTATTTCACATCAGAAAATTATTTGAAAGTATATTGTTCACATAATATTTCGTTGATTGTGTGACTTATTAAAATAACATATGGTGAGGCGGGTCGCCAAGAAATCAACGGAGGGCCGCGATCTGTGCATCCTGGGTTACAATTGGCCCATCATCTGACCCCACGTGCCGTAAAAGGCGACAAAAGGGGTCATCTTGTACCATTCAGTGGTTCACGCATCCGTCACTAGGATCTCATTCGCAGATCCCAAATCCCAATACGGAACTAGGACTGCTGGCGGTGCCAAATCCGTCATTAGGATCTGCGATAGGACCCCATACGGACACCGGCCTGCCCGGCGGGTACGCCCGCCTAGCATCATATTTATACCAATCTCGTAATCGGTGGAAAAAGCCTCATTGAACCCAACCTCTATATCAGGAGTTCCCAAAGTTTTGCCTAGGTGGGCCAAATTGTAAATTCCAAAGTATTTGGCGGGTAAAAATGTTTTATGGAAAAATCGATTCGTTCAAATCGATAAAAAGTTAGACGCAAGGGAAAGATTTATACAGTACTAATTTTATAGCATGATCGTTCTTTATTTATGACAATAATTACTTTTTATTAACCGTTTAAAATAATACATTTCAAAAATAATTAAAAAGAAAATAATAATAAATATTTAAAATAACACATTTCAAAAATAATAAAAAATAACTAAATAATTTCAAATAAAAAAATAAAATAATAATAAATTCGTCAATCTGAAGTATGTGACTTGTGCAGTTGTTTTTTAATAATACATCATTCAGCCTTGGTTCTAAGTCAGTTGAATGTATTCTTAACACTTGCTTGTAAAAGTTCATCAGTTCATTTTGATCTCAATTTGGACTTATTAATACTTGTGATTGAGAACGTTTTTTCATATAAGGCAGAGTGGGGTAAGGACGTAATTGGGGGAAATGCATTATCGGGCTTTTTTATTATAAAATAATCGAAATTTTGCTATTTGACATTGTAGTATTCTACTACAAGTTAATATCTATCCCTCGACGTAGATAACTCACGATGAATGATGCGAATCCAATATTTACGTCGACTCTTACAAACGCATCGCGTCCGAACAGCACACAAATCTTTGACAGCATTTTATAAGTGCTATAATTCTTAAGGTCATATTAGGAGCTGTTTTTTCAGTAAATATAAAGAATATTGATTAACATTTACATTACATGAACAATATTTTTTGACAAATAACCTGGTAAATTCTTGACCCGTAAGTATTGTTACCTGGGGAAGTGCAGATCTGCACCATGGGGGTAATCGCGTATTCGGCTGTTCTGGCCTCATTACACGTTCAATTTTATTTTTTTCGTGTTCTACAGTTTAATTTGCTTAATAACTTCTTTTTCTAACATATAACCTAGTTGGCAGCTACGTCAGAAAAGCCAACAGCGGACGATTATTCAGAAGAAATTAACCAAATATGAACGTTGTCGAGATGACGATTGATAAATGCAAAGATGTCAATGCACTTTTCAAGGGGATGTATCTCCCGTCTTTTAATTTGTTCATCGGTGAATTTGTTACACTTTTTAAGCTTAAAATTGAGGGAAATAATCAATTTTTCAATTTTATTAATTTTTTTATTGTTTTGTGTTAAAAATTAATTTTATGATTTTTGTAATTTAGTGCGTTTCTCTCTGAGTGCGTAACTCCCATTTATATCAATATACTATTGATACTTATGATATAAGATTTCAAAAAATTCAAATATATTTTTATTATAAATGCACTAGTACAATTGCCCGTAAAGTCAGCGCCGCTATTACTCTATATACATACCGATTATATTAATATATATAATTTATGTATATTATATACCAAATACTATTTGACGCAGACCTTATGGCAAAATAAAGATGATAATACTAAACATTTTATTATAACGTCATGTAAATTTAAATAGATCTAATAGAATATAATCTATCACGGTTTCAATCGCTTGAAATAAATACAGTAATAACGAGAAAACGCTATCAAATATAGTGGATCGGGGGAAGTCGCCATACTTTTTCTTTTTGACCCTAAAACTCATATTAAATTTGAATATTTTCATTTCATATTATCCTAAAACTCATATTAAATTTGAATATTTTCCTTTCATATTTTTTGTATAAATGTTTTGCATATATGACACCATAAAAAACTTTGATATAACAATCGGGTAATTTTTTATAATTTAAAAAAGTTGCAATTAGTCATCTTACCCCGAATATTCCGGGTAAGAATGCCCACTGAGTTTTTGGATGATATTGACTTAAATAAATAGCAAAAATGAACAAAATGTTACAATTAGTCATCTTACCCCGAATATTCCGGGTAAGATGTACAATTAGTCATCTTACCCCGAATATTCCGGATAAGATGCCACTGCTCTTTCGATTATATTCACTTTAATAAATAGCCAAAATGAACTCTTTATTCATCCAACAAACGTCATGTTCACTATTCATGTATATTTTAATAGAATAAATTATTAAAATCTATAAAATTACAAGAATTAAATAAAATCACTTATTTAGATATTGTATATATCCACGGTGGTCAAGCTGCGGCTTTTGAGCCACATTCGACTCTTTGATGCCTTTAGTATGGCTCCCTATCTCGAAAGTCAAAGGTTAATATAGAGCAATCTCTTTTAATTAAGAAAGATGAAGGAGTTGTCCATTTGTTCATATAAAATAAGCTACACTTAGGAAAATGAATTTAACAGTTTTTTCTAAGCCCTTCATATATAATTAGTATTAAACATATAATGAATTATTTACTGTGTGGTCCTATGCCATATTTTCCATCATCATATTTCTATATTCGCCTTTTTAACGTTCTGTAAGGTAGATATGACCTTTCATATATCTGTGAAGCATTGAAGCAATTCATGCCTCCTCTGTTTATGTTATGCTGCAAGTTTTAAACTTTCTTCGAACCAAAGACCTCTGCTTGGGTCCTAATATATGTTTTTATCATTTAATTTATGAAAATAAATCATAACTAAAAAATTTAAAATAGGCATCTAACCCCGAAGCAAATATTGCCATCTTTCCCGTTGATCAGGATGACATTCAACCTTTAATCACGTGAATATAGTTATCTAGTTGAAAACATTTCATTAGAATTTCTAAATAATATTCTAAACATCATTTACACAGCATTTATATGAACAATGTGTTCATATTTGTTCATATATAGTAGTTGTATAATTCAAATAAATATTTATAAAAAGAATTTACTTAGATATTTGTTTCAATACTATGTAAATCTTTTAAATTTATTTAAATAGATAAATAAATAAGTTTTACAAAAGGTAATGAATGAACCTTCTATGATTAGTAATGATACTTCATTGACAATAGTATAAAAACTCATATAATGTAGAATTCTAATTATTTTTGGTGGTAGAAAGAAAATTCCGGAATATATATTCAAAGATATTATACTTAAATTTTAAGACTTTTTTTTAATTTATCTTTTAATGTCAAATTGGAATTGAAAAATACAGCCATATCTACAGATGTAAGATATCGGAGTTTGAATTAACTGACAGATATCGCCAGGGAATATGCATGGTGAGATTTTAAAATGAAGGATTTAACGAATTATAAGGATACAGCCATATCTTTAAAATCGCCATATAACTGCGTAAAAATATGAAAATTAAAATCTTTCTCTACATATTTAAATTTGACATTAAAAAATGCAACTTAGCTTAGCAGTGAAGCGAGATAATAAATGGGCTGACACAATAGACGCAGAAAAAATCAGGGCAATCTCTCGCAGTGGAGACGGTTATAGAAGTATTAAGTGCGAATGAACAATAGAAAGCGATAGTAGACGAATGTCAGAGAAGACAATTAGACGAGAAATTGAAAACTCAATTTTCAAAGATATTATACTTAAATTTTAAGACTTTTTTAATTTATCTTTTAATGTCAAATTGGAATTGAAAAATACAGCCATATCTTTAAAATCGCCTTATAACTGCGTAAAAATATGAAAATTAAAATCTCTCTCTACATATTTAAATTTGACATTAAAAAATGCAACTTACCTTAGCAGTGAAGCGAGATAATAAATGGGCTGACACAATAGACGCAGAAAAAATCAGGGCAGATATCAAAATAAACACTATTTTCACAGAATATTTCATTTCTAAAAATAGCGCAGAACAAAGCAAAAAACAAGCTTGGTATATACAATAACCATATACAATAGCTGAGATATATTCGGCAAGTTCGTTAAACTCTTCAATGACATACAATATTTCTGTATGTTTATCGATCAATTCGTTTAACCTAAATTTGAGATGTCTCTCATATCTTTTGATTTCATTAAAATCTTTCGACAATTGGTCCAATCTCTTATAGAAAATCCAAAATACAATTAAAATTTGCAGTACAATAAGAGTGATCTCTATGAACATTAAACTGAATGCTACATTGTTTCCTATAGAGCATAAAATTACTTCAAAAAAAAAAAAAAATACCGCATTGTTTCTTTACAAATGTATAAAGAAAAATTTCCGAAAACGTTTTTACTCCTAACAAACACCAAAATACGAAAAATAATGCTACAAAAGATGAAAACTCTATCTCTTTAAATCGTCTAAATTCCTCGATGTAGTAGCCACTATTGCACGGTAAACTAATCTTTTTTCTTAGAAAGGTGCTGTGTATGATAGACATGACCAAAACTATCATAACGTATATAATTTTAGCGAATATAGACTCTTGAAAAAAGATTTTAAACCACGCTTTGCAAATACCCGCATCAGTAAATATGTAAGAGAATAAATAGATAAAATAAAACCACCAATATAATTCAAAGAAAATCCAAAATTTATTCTGTATAAATTGCCTAAATTTAGATGTAGGTATGTCAGGTTCGCAGTTGCAATCAATGATTATATTAATGCCAAATATCTTAGCAATAGAAAGTACAGGCTTCATCATACGTGTAGGACAAATGTCTTTAGTGGAATTTATCATCACTTGAAAGAAATTCAATTATTGCAAAAAATACAAATTATCGAAAGAATGTTCAATCTAATAATATAAATTGAGCACCCAGTTTTGTTTTTGTTTAAAAGCTTGTCTAAAGTCGATAATTTTACTAATTTGTGTTTAAGTAGAAACATTTATGACTTATACAAATACTCTATATTAATATAAAATAAAACTTTTTTTGCTGTAGTATATTAGCGAATAAAAATTACATCGAAACTCCCTATCTCTGAATAATTAAACTAGCGATAACAAGCTCACAAAAAAGGATATTTTAAATATATTATATATAGAAATTTACTCTCTAAATTTCTAATCCACAAATAATATAGGTTATATGAAAAAATTCACACATGTGGAAATATGAAAGTTGTTTCAAGTTCTGTAAAAAAAAAAAATTTATTTATTTAATAAGAATTTTCTATTGCATGTTTTAAATTTAAAACAAGATGTAAGTACTAAATTGTCTTAAATTGTAAGATTGGAAATATTACGAATATCTAACCCAAATTAATGAAAATTAGATTTTTCGACACTTTTAAGCCAACAAACATGAATGACGGATATCAGGTGATATCAGCTCGAATTTGTTACTGCGCCTTGCTAATATCCACAATTTTCAGAGGATTCTAGAATCGAGAATTTTTATACTATTAAATTTGATATATAATTCATTTTCTATTGTATTTTTATTCAAAAAAATCGAATGTATTTAAGAGTGATAGGGGAATCAGAGTTCTAATTTTCATTAACACCTTTCGAATGGAAAATAACTACAAAATATTTTTCATATTTTTTCTTATAATATATATTTCTCTTATAGAAAAGAACATTTCCGTGCAATTATATAAATATATTTAAATAGTAATTCAGAAAATATAGATTGTACTGTACATATTTTCTGAAAATTGTACTGTAATTCAGAAAATATATATTGTACTGTACATATTTTCTGAATTACTGAGAATGAAATGTGTAAATATAGGTTGAATGTCTTCGTGTGATTGAAAAATACTGAAAATGGTTTGTATTTGAGCGCTTAAGGTATAGATTCGGAGACTATGGTCTGGGATTAAAGATATTCAACGAGCATGAAGTGATGAGGATGTGCGGAAAAATGACAGAACAAAAAAGTGTATGTTAAAATAAAGTGTGTGAATGATAAAAAATAATATGATAAGGATAAAATTAGGACAGCAGATAATGTTTCAGTTAGCAGTATGTACTCCTGTGGAAGATACGAGGGAAAATGAAAAATCTAATTTCTGGGGGCCTTGAATAATGCTATAAATGAAAGTCATGGAACGTAGCGAATGGATATGGCTGAAGATTTCAACAGCATAGTTGGTGCAGACATGGGAGTGATCAGATGTGCAAAGATATACTTAAATCGCTCTCTGTTGATCTCTGTAATGAATTTACAGAGATGGAGATATGTAAAGAGGACAAAAAATACGGATAAGTGAAAATGGAAGATCGACGGTATAGTTGATGCAGATATAGGAGTGATCAGATGTGCAAGGATATACTTAAATCGCTCTCTGTTGATCTCTGTAATGAATTTATAGAGATGGAGATATGTAAAGAGGACAAAAAATACGGATAAGTGAAAATGGAAGATCGACGAGAAATTGGCGAAAATCTGAGTCGAGTGGGTGAGAATATGTACAGTCTACTGCAGAAAGGTTTTCACCTGCTTCGTAGGAGCTGAGCTTACCGGATGTTGATCGGTTGCACAATCAGGTACTTGTACCGAGAATCAAGGTAGATCTGAATGGACCTGTCTCTTCTGAATGAAAATAGGGAGGTAGGTATATGCGTGAGATGTGCTCGTCACGTGCTTTCTCCTGACAAGAATAAGCGATAATGTTAACAGCAACATCGTTAACTTAAAGCCTAAATTAGCGAATAACCGATAGCGGTTGATAGCAGTATAGTTAAAGCCTCTGTCTGCTGTCACGACTATCCGAGTTCGAATCCGATCTAGGAATAGGTTTTTTGTTCTTTATCGATAGTGGTTAACAGCAACATCGTTAACTTAAAGCCTAAATTAACGAATAACCGATAGCGGTTGATAGCAGTATAGTTAAAGCCTCTGTCGGCTGTCACGACTATCCGAGTTCGAATCCGATCTAGGAATAGGTTTTTTGTTCTTTATCGCGTTTTCAATTTCGTTTAAATTTTAAAAATTGCAAGTAAAGGACACCATAATTAAGATTCAAATTTTTAAAAGCCAAGTATGCAATTTGATCTGTTCATTTGAGAGTTAAAAACTTTACATGTTAATTTTTGTGTCGTCATTTTATTCTATATTTTAGTTCTTAATAAAGTATTTAATAATTTGTATCGTCGTTACTTTTACTAAAATCCTCTTTTGTTCAAATCAATTAATATTATTTATTCGAACTGTATATCGAATAAAGAAAATTAAATGATTTGAACAAAAGAAGATATCGATAAATATCGATATCTATTTTTATTATGAGTTTTAAATTTAAATTTAAAACTTTTTTCGGAAAAATACAAAAAATATGAACACTGGTAAATCTGCCTTGTTAATTATATATACTTTTGTTTTTAACTCTACTATCTCGTATTGGTCACTTTTCTCACACATTTGTCCAATTAGCTCTTTCTCTTTAGAGAGACTTTATTCTACGCCTGAGATTGATTCTTTCTTTTTAGTCGTTGTTCGTTCTCTTTTTTAGAATCGCTATCCGAATTAATATTCGAATATACTGGGATAAATACATTATAAAATATTTATCCCAGCGGTACTGCTTTATTAGATTAACTCAAACAAAAATCCTGATTAAATTTCAATATTTATAGTGTCTATTTAGTGTTTCACGTGTGATTCTCAGCGCTTCATATATAAAAGTTGCGAAAGATCGTATTTATTCCGATATTGTTTATTTTTTAAATCGATGATTAGCCTATAATTTTGATATTTTCATTAGTTTATCTCTTTAATCATGTTACACTAAACTAATGAAAATATCAAAATTATAGGCTAATCTCTTTAATCATGTTACACACTTCGATGTCAGGAGTTGAACTGCAAAAGTTTCGACATTTGAACAGAATTTTTCTACAGACTGATATGTCTATGCTTTATAGTAAATTGTCATGTCATTTCTACGAAAATCAAAGTGCATTACTAACTATATTACCATATAAATAGAAATATTGTCGTATTCTCTTTTTAGTCCTAGCCTATTATAATCTTTTAATAGGCTAATTCCAATAAATTCACAGCTTTCATACAACATTGCAGCATTTTTTATAACATTTTTTGTTTTTTATAAATGCATTTCGAGTAACAACTCAAATATTCTTGTACTCCTCTTCAGTAATCTATATAATAATAGAAGATTTCTCTTTTTAGAATTCTCTTATTTCTTTCCGAAACATTTTATTTAAACTATTTTAAATTATTAAAGCTTTTTTATACATTAATTATTGAAGTTTATGGGAAAATTAATTACTTTCCAAACTTTGCATTCCACTCTTAAGTAATTTTAAATAATCTCTAATTTAACTGTTAATTGGAATTATAAATCAAAGATAACGGAATTATTATTATATATGAATCGCATAAATAATTGCGTAAGAATGCATAATCCAAATTATTCCAACGCTTACAGTTCATGTGTATAACAGATATTTTATTTTATATAACAAAATGAACATAGATGATGGTTATAACATATATTTTATTTGAACAACAAAATAAATATTCCTCAAGACTTTTTGAGGATTACAAAATATAAAATAAGGAGTAAAATATAATAAGAAGTATAAAATATAGCATATAATTAAACAGTAATAAAAATGTGACAAAAAACTAATACAAAAATTGTCGTTAACGTCAGTACTTTGTCCAAAAACCTCCATTTTCAATAACCTGAGCCAATCTTCTCGGCATGCTTTCCACCAAAATTTGACATTTGTCAGTTTGCCGGAAATTTTCATTTTTCGCACAAATTTCCTCCCACAATTCATCCGGTGTGCTTCCTGTTAATGTAGGTTTGGTTAAATCCGCCCACAAATTTTCAATCGGAATTAGATCAGCTGCTGTAGCTGGCCAGTCGATTATTTTGACATTTTGTTGATGTGCTAGCCAATTCTTTGTTATGCCTGCCGTGTGAATTGGAGACTTGTCCTGCACAAAACACACCATCTTGTCTCCAAACAACATGTGGAGTGCAGGCACAAGAGAATTTTCCAAAATATCGATATATTGGCTAGCCGTAAGGTTTCCATCAATTCAGACTAGCTCACCTGGTCCAGCGGCAGTCATCTATCCCCCACAAACTTATAACGATAAAAATGTTTTCTTTTTAAATATACAAAATATTCTTTGACAAAACAATCTGCAGGTAATAGATATCAACGTTTATATATTGATTTTAGAATTAATGTGTATCCAAAACCTGTTCACTTATTTTTTCTTGAAATATGAGTTTCTTAATTCGTTTTATTTGCAGAGTTACTATAAGAGTGGATTCACATTGCGTCCGACTCGAGAATCGGTTCCGACTTGTAGTCGTGAACGACTTCTCCGATGTCTGCTGTAACATTCATATACGGCAGCAGCCGACTACTCGTAGCCAATCAAATCGTCTCTTAAGTAACCCAAGCTCAACTAATCAAGATAGCCGTTATATAGTTACCGTTTAATTTTAAAACAAAATGATGAAAGTATTGGATGATGATACATTATTTGAGATAGTTTCAAAATATACATTATTGATGTTGATGAAATGTAATTTTGATTATAATCATATCATTAAAGTTTATTAATGTCGTTATATCAATTAGATGAATGCATAAGACTATGAATAGTTATCGAAATGTTCCATCCAGGAAGTTATGTGATGATAACGTAAATTTATTAAAAAACTTGTCGGCGAAAATATATTTTGCTACTGCTGAAATTTATGAAAAGCATTAAACTAAATAATTACGTAGCAGCGATGTCTTTTAATATGGAAGTTTCTTATTGGTGGCTGCTATTCGTCTGTTCAGCCTCGATTTCGAAATATTCAACTTTTCGAATCGATCCGACTCCGACGTATAGTCGGATCAGTCGGGTCGGTTGCTATAGATACACGACTACAAGTCGGACGCAGTGTGAATCCACCCTAAAATATACATAACAAACTAATAAATATTTTATAAGCCTGGACGCTATTGGACGACTTTTCCAAAAATAAACGAAGGTTTCTACTCAATGAACATGAAAAAGCATCTATAATCAGAACATAGTATATGAATTAATCTCGAATTTGACAAATCCCCCGCTCTTCCCCAGTAGCACTATCACATTTTTCTCCCTCGCCATAACTTAATAGAGCATTTGTTTAATGCAAAAATTAAAATAATAATTTTTGCATTAAACAAATAATAGAGATAGTAATTCTTTACAAATAACTACCTCTATTATTTGTTTAATGAAAAAATTTGTTTAAATTGTGCTGTCACAAACGTTTTGTAAAAATACACGTTAGTAAATTCAAATTATCGTTATGATGAACATTAATGCTTTATGAAAACGATGTCTTTTATTCACAATGAAAATTATTGGCATCATCGCGATAGCTATGAGTTTTCACGTAACTTTTTTTATGTTTCAACATCGTCCAAATTAAAATATTTGGAACAAAACTTTCATGGGAGAATTTTTGAATAGCCTCAATGCGAAGGTGTATCAGTCCCCTTCCTCCTATTTCTAATAACATATATAACCCCGTCGCCCTTATCGCTAGTTATGTAATATACGGAGTATACCTATCTGTGTTTTCGAATAGCTTAAAACTTGGCTTGACATATTTAGTAAAGGAACTAACCCACCGAGGCAACTAAATGTTTTTAAATACGCATTGACTGAATTCATTCGCATGTCTAACCTGTTCTTTAAAACGTAAGTGGTTGCGAAACAATATCATTATCGTATGTTCACTTCGCTCATTGGTCTTCCATGATAAATACCACTTGAAACTTTGAACTTAAGATGATAAAGAATACAGTAATCAATGATTTGCTAGCATAAAATAGCATGTCGTGATTGGCTGCATCGGAATGACACTACTAAAATGATTCGCTCATAAAAAATAACACATTTAAACTGTGAAAGGGAAAATTTATTTAAATTATCAAGAAACACGTGCTCCCTTTCGTCAATCTTTACAATTGGATAAGACATTATTGCAGACAGACTAGAACTGATGTTTTATGAATCGCAAATTACAAATATATTTATCATAAATAGCAAAAGATTATTTACGTAGTTTAAACGTTCGTAAAAACGTTTAAAGCTCCGCCCTCTTACAGAATCACTTAACGGAAATATATACTGTATATATATATATATATACACACAAAAAACACACACACACACACACACACACACACACACACACAGTGTTTTGATTGAGGTTTTTCGCAAATAACTCGTCATGATTACCGGTAATGCAATCCTCAAACAAATTATAATAGATTCTTTTTTTAGTATATATGCACATATCTTGTAGTTAAGACCGTTCGTTATTCCCAAGCACTATCCAGTAAAGGCGAGTTTTTTTAAACGAATATCTTTTTACTTAATAATTGTCATTGGTTAAGGGACTATGTGTTGAATTCACACTGCTATTTGTATGCTTACTTTTGATAAGTATAAATAGTACTGTATATTAATTTATAGCGGCAATTGAATTTTTTACTGCTTATATTAATAATAAAACGACCGATTAATTAATAATTAATATTCTAACCTCTAATACTTTTACTGTATTTGAAATCTTTGATATGATGATGTATACAGTTCTCCACTAACAGATTGGTTAGTAAATAAAATTATATATAGTAAAATATAAATTCAGTATTTGATATTTAATAAAATTTGATACTAATTCATATAGCAGCGAAAATAAATGTCTGATGGGCATATGTTGTTATGGAAAGTCTGCTCTGAAAATTATGGGAAGGATAAGCAAGCTGTATTATATTGTGTTTGTTATGGAAAGTCTGCTCTGAAAATTATGGGAAGGATAAGCAAGCTATATTATATTGTGTTTAAATTGTCAGAAAAGTAATTTTATAAGATCACTTATAGCAAACTAGTTGCTAGAATAATACCTAAGAAATGGAATGCATATGTGATTAACTCACCTGCAGAAAATCTCCCGCTCTTTCTCTTTTGATAAATGTATGGGCTGTCATATATTTTCCCCTTCGGCCGGTGGACCCATATATCACCAGCTCCATAGCTACAAAATATTTTTTTCTTCAGAGAATACAACTGTGCTCCAGTCAGAACTGTTCCATTGTTGGTGTTGATATGCAAAAGTATATTTTCCCCTTCTGCCGGTGGACCCATATATCACCAGCTCCATAGCTACAAAATATTCAGAGAATACAACTGTGCTCCAGTCAGAACTGTTCCATTGTTGGTGTTGATATGCAAAACCTATTCGGTCAATCATGTGTCTTATTGTTAAGAGCTGCTTTTTAGCAGCTCTCCTACCTCCCAAATCTGCTTCTCGTAATCTGTTAAAAGAAAATTATGCATGTTTAGTACTTACTGTTTCCGCTATATTATAATGGATATATCAGTTAAATTATATTATCATCAATAGTCCATATCGAAATACATTTTTGCGATATATTTTGTATAAAGTTATATAATTTTTTGGACGCTTGGAAAACATTGTATTCACTCCATAGTATTGTGGAATAATTTTGTGCCTCCTCCTCTACGAATGCATCCTTCGCGAAGAACGAGAGGAGCCTATATAGCGTATTCATTATGATCATGGTATGCCAGTAGGTGAAAATAAAGTTGATTGTTTTATAATATTTATAATTGATCATTATAGGGATGCTTCATATGATAAAGGTTCAAACACTTAGGTTTCTGAAACAATTGGCCAGTATGGCTTATGGACGGCTCTGGCAAGCCAGGGTGGAAGAATATCCCTGTTCCACCCTGGCTCTTCTTCAATCTTGCCGAAAACGTAACATTTTATAAGATTTATAACCTATTTGTAAAACCTACAATCTGTTTTATTAAATCTTTCATCTATAATTTATTTTTCAAAAATCGAAATCTCTGCAAGACCTGTCGAAAAATCCCACTTCCGCCCTGCCGGCGGACCCTCGAGTCATATCAATCAATATTTTATTAATAGATTAATCTGCATATAAACTTAATCTGTTTCAATTATATTTTAGAAAACTACATACCTTCTATTAACAGTATCTATGGAGACAGGTAGTGCCAATTTTCTTTTCATCACCCTGGCCGATTTAAAGGGATTGTTTCTGCTAGTTTGTCTCAGACCTTCATCATCTTCGGCTGTTGTCGATCTTGGTCTACCAGTTGATTTCCCTGCAGAAACGGAACTTGTTTCTTCATAGCGTTTGCAGATATTTATTACAATTCTTGTGCTTATTTTAAACATTTCGGCAATTCGTTTGACACTTTTCCCTTCCTCTCTGTGTTGAATAATTAACTTTCTAATGCTATTGTCTATTGGTTTGGTCATAACTGTCGTTGGTTATTTCATATATTCACAAATAATGAGACTCGTAATCTTTCGCGCAGTCAAAAGAAAATAACTTTCGCTCACACCTGTAAGTCACTTCCGAATTACCCATTGGGAGCAGTGCATCGACTTATCTCTTGATTACGCAAATAATTATATCGATACTATGCACCATTTGTGTTACATTAGTAACAAAATAGATTAGTTTATTATTAATAACACAAAAATTCCCTAAAGAACAGCCAAAAATTATCTTACTGTCAACATATTTGAGCACGTGACGTAAAACTTATCTACCCCCGACGCTAACGTAAAATCTTAATGGAATCGTCCCACATTAAGCGTGTTCGAATCGACGCCTGGAAAAAGCAATCTCATTGGATTGAAGTAGTGTAAGGAAAGCCGAACAACTTTGCCCTAAATGAAAATCTTTCTGCATTAGACTGTACAGTCGCGCAAGAAAGTAAATCGCCACCCTTACGCCGATCGGCTTAGTGGGACGTCATGGAATGAATTGTGACGGCACTTTCCAACCTGACAAACTTAATCGAAATGAAACAAAACGAACAGAATAAATAAAAGCTAAGTAGTATATTAATATACATTTATTATAACAGATAAATAATAAGTAATAAATACGGAATCTAATCTTAATAAAAACATTTTCTTTGGTGAAAGATTGTTACAGAAACCATGGTCTATAAATATATATTTATAGACCATGTAGAAACGTAATTGAGATAATTTGCATACCATTTGTGGAGCGTTTAATAATTTAATATTTTTACATTTGCGATGACTTTTTACGAAACTGTTACTGAATTAGACAATACTATATTTTTTTTATTGAATTATATACTAAATTTAGATAACGTATTTAAAATATTGCAAAAATAAATTATATTTAGAGTAACCAGCAAAGTTCCAGAATATTTCGCTCCATATTTCCAATTGAGAGAACAGAATATTACAGATCCAATAGTACTTACTAGTTCAGAAAACTATAAGATAAAGTTCACTTATGTCGTTTTTTTCCCAATGTAAAATTCACTTATGTAAAATTCTATTATGTTTCTGTGATGAGTTTTATATAATTTTATTTATTAAATCTAAATTAAGTTTATTTATAAAAAATTTTTTTCCGTTTTTCCTTACAGGATTTATATCCTGAATTGCGGCCAGAAACAAAACAATGTGGCATTTTTTTTTTTTTTTGTCAAAAAATAAAATTAGTTCTATACAACAACTATATTACAAGTACGAATTGTATGGAGTAAGTTCTCTCAGTTCGACAACAAATTCAATATACTGAAAATTTAAATTTTTACCCATTATATAATACTACTAAAATAAATGACTATGTAAACATAAAATATGATTTAGTGTTTCTCAAACATTAAAAAAACATAAGTCAGTGAGAAAGGCGGTTCAATATCAAAATGCTAAAAGGGTCGAATATTACTTTTTAGAGAAACGTTAAAAAATTTTTTAGATTTTGAAATAAGAATTTTTTCAAAATCTAAAAAACATCATTCAAAAACAA
Source organism: Olivierus martensii (assembly GCA_000484575.1). Lineage (NCBI taxonomy): Eukaryota > Metazoa > Arthropoda > Arachnida > Scorpiones > Buthidae > Olivierus > Olivierus martensii. The sequence goes on from AYEL01062204.1 coordinate 23,404, forward strand.
TTAAAAACATCATTTTAATATTTAAATATAAGAATAATAACAAAAACATTTGATTTTTTAAAAGAGTTTGCAAAAATCTAAATGTTACAATGAATCCACTAATTTATGTATAATAATATATAAAGAAATATTTTTTGATGCAAGTAATTAAATAACTCTCGTAGTTATATATTATAATAATTACGAAGTTCTCGTATTAACTAATTAAAATTACAGACGTAATCTATATAATAAAAACCTTGTGTCTAGTTCCTTTCAACGATCTCATTGGTTACAATAATCACATGATAGTTTACTACGTTATCTAGCAGTTTGGTAACTGAGTAATCTCATTGGATCATAATGGCACGTGACTCAATGAGACTGTTCCGTTCACTGAGGTTGTTACTAAATTAATGGTGGATATCGTGTATTGTGCTGTAGTGCTGTATATTATTATTTCGTTAATCTATTGAACTTCAGATTTTATATTAAAAGATTTCAAAGATTTTTTAATTTTTCTCTAATTTTATATTGATTATAGCTTATATCATCTTATTTAGCCGTAATATGCTTGGGTTAGATTTTGATTAGGCTTAATGACCACGTGGTGATGTGCTATGCAGATGTCTAATATATATATATTTATATACTATACATATAAATTTAAATACCTGCGAATGTATGTTCAATTATAAGGCAAGATAGGCAGAATCAGTTTTTATGAAATAAGCAATGTATTGTATTTTCTAATGCCCATTAAGATTGTCACTCTCATTACCACGTGTGAAAAAACGAAACCGTCGTTTCCATAGCAACACAACATTTTTATTTATACAATGATAGAATTTTACAGAAATTTTCAATTTATATATGCAGCTACTGATTTATTATTTAATCTATAAGCATTTTTCAATCTATGATTATTTTATTTCTTGATTTTAAATAATGTGTCTTTATTATGTAGAAAAATCAGTATTTGATATTAATTCACGTATTTCTTGATGCTCTTGGTTCGAGACTATGAAATTTCACCTGTTGTTTTTGCACATGGTATAGTTGTATAAATTTCATAATGCCACGAAAAAAGTAGAATAAGTTAACTGCTGCAGCTAAAAGATTGTGTTTAATCGAGAAAATGACAGATTAGGAGATCGAACAAATCGAAAGAATTCTATTGGCAAAGAGAGATAAAGAAGGGAATATTCGAAAAGAAATATATTTCAAATGAAAAACGTATCTATACAGAAAAGATTTACAGAATCCATTGAAGAAAACCCTGAATATCATCTAAAAGGTTATAATTTAAGAAAAAGTGAAACCTGGGTACAAAGCCATGAATTGCCGGGCAACGTTGGGCACCACAGATTAGTTATACACAAATGGGAAACTTCCTATACCCACAACGTCAAACGTGTCAAAGTCACGTGATAGACATAAGCCAATCAGAACAAGACTATGAGCAAATTCGAGTGCGGGGGCGCTCGAATCTGCTCATAGTCAAGATTCTCGCTTTATATCATTATACAAGGATAAAATTGTTGTGAAGAAAGGTTCGCAGGAATCTAACTCTATATTGCCATAGGTACAATGGCTCAATATTCTCGAAGAATTTACAGAACATAACTACCGCGAATAACGAGAATCGACTGTATTAAAATTATAAGTTACAAAGAGAAACACTTCCAAAGAAACATTTCTTCCTTTACTTTATTAAACTTAAAAAGCGAAGCGATATCACGGATGTCCTGTTTTCTGAAAAATTCAGCCTTTCAGAAATTTTTACACTTTTTGTCTTAGCATTTCGTCGTTTAAAAAAAATTAAATTTTACGAGTTATAGAAACAATCGATAAAAACAAATGAATTTTCAATAAAGATATTTTATATATAACATATTTAATATCTATAAAAATATTAAAAATGCAATATGTGCATTCGACAATATTAACAGAATGAATGATAATATCCAAACACATTAATTTATTAATATATTTAGTATCAGATTTGATTTTAAAACTATGAACCAAACACATTTCTCTGATGATGATAAATACTTTATCCAATTATTTTTAAAAATTTCTTTCTCGTAAATGTTATGAGAAAATATCAGCTTATAGCAATTTATACCCTTTATTCATAAATGTATATTATAACTTCGTAATTTGATAATATATTTAAATACAAAAATAAATAGTTTTTATTACAAAGTTTATTTTTGTATGAAACTGCATTATCATATTAAGAAAATCATCTAAATTCCTTTTAATATGCTTAAATTGTTACTTATCATGATCCTCTTATATAATGCGAAATTCTAATATCGTATATAAACACATGTATTAACAACACACTAATGTGCATTACGACTTTTATCCTTACCAAGTTAATAATGTCAGTTAGTCAGTGTAACAGATAATACGAGAACACAAATATGAATATACAATACTTAAATATAACTATTGTATAACATAACATAAACAACCATGCTTCCAAATTTTTACAACATTTCGAAGAAAGTTTTGCATAGTTCATCAACATGGTTGATTTAGAAAAATTTACGAATTAATATATTCAGTTAAATGTTACAATGATAGTGAAAAAACTCTGCACAGTTGCAATTGACACCAAAACAAGATATTTTGACTTAAACTACAATTGTTGAAAAAATATTTGAATAATACTTTACTTCAATCGATGCAGGAAATAAAAGATTGTAACCTAAGAAAACAGAACAAGGAAACATATCTAGCAATGGATAAAAATACAAAAGTTGAAAATAAACATGGTAATAATGATATCTAATTGAATTAAAGTTTCTCTGCTGCATAATATCAAGAACTATGAATAAGTCATCCAAGCAATTAATCAGAAAAATCACTGAAAAGCATTTGAAACATTGAAAGTGTTCATGTCTGTAGAATTCCAAGATATTTTGATATTCGAACAATGACTTTCTTTCTTCTCTTCAGCTAACGATGTCAATGAAGATAGTATAGATTCCATTGCTGCAATTAGCTGCAAAATTTTAAATAGTTTTCAGTATTGTTTAGAAATTCATTCTTTTCTTATAAAATTCACACTTACTCTTATGACAAAATTCTTCCTAATATGAAAAAATCCACTTATTGATAAACCGATAGGAGTTTTGCTAAACCTTTTCATAAAATCCAACAGCTGTGGAAAATGATATTAAAAAAAGACAAAAAGTTTAATAAATAATTCTATTTTAATTAAAATATAAATTTAATTTATTTATGAATCATGTTTCTTTCCAACTAACTCATCTACTTCTTAAATATACAATGTATCGACTGCTGAGAAAAATTTTTGATTCGGAGTCGAAACAATTTGCATTAATGTCTCTTAGAACTTAGATTGGTTGAATTTGCAAAATGTTTTCTTCTGATGACGTTCAATTAAATGAAAAAACTGTACCATATGAAGATCCATAAATACAGTGGATGTGAAACAACAAATATATTATAATTTTTAACAAATTGATTTGAAATGTATAGATGATATTCTTTTTTGAGTTATTTTGTAAGAATTTTTAAATATTAAATATACGAAATTATAGAGCATCAGAAATAATTGACTGTGCGTTAACGTTATATTAATAAAAATGAACAACAATTAAATATATATACATAAAACGTCATATGCGAGTCTAGAAACTTATGTACTTTGTTTTCATTAATAAAAACCAAAATTTGGACAATATTCAAAGAAATATATTTATAATGTTCAAACCTACTTTTAATTTATCGTTTAGTGTCAAATTAGAAGAAGAAAAGATCTCCATATTCTTAAATTCTCCATATAACTGCAAAAAAATATGAAATTAATCTTTATCTATATACTAAAATTTAAGACTAAAAAACGCAACTTACCTGAGCAGTAAAACGAGATAACATATGGGCACATAAAATAGACGTAGATAAAAGTCCATTGAAGATTGTAATAAACACTAATTTCATAATAATATTCATTTCTATAAATAATGCAACGCAGATGCAAAAACAAACTTGATATATACAATAGCCATACAAAATACAGAAAATATATTCGAAAAATGTATTAACATCTTCAATGAGATACAAAATTTCTGTATGTTTACTAATTATTTCATCTAATCTGAATTTGAGAAATCTCGAATTTTTTTTCATCTCGTTATAATCTTTTGACAGTTGGTCTAATCTCTTATAGGCAATCCAAAGTACAATAAAAATTTGCAGTCCAGTGAGAAAAACTTCAATGAAACCTAAACTGATCGAAACATACAAAAATACGCTGCATAAAGCCGCTTTTAAAACACATTCGCATTGATCCCTTAAGAATGGATAAATAATGAATTCTGTTACGATTTTGGTTACAAGTAAACAACAAATTACGGAAAATAAAGTTACAAATGAGAATAACTCTATATTTTTAAATCTTTCGGATTCCTGAATGTAATAGCCTTCTTTGCATGAAAAACTGATCTTTCTTCTTACGAAGGTACTGTGTATTAACGAAACAGCCAAAATACAAAAGATACACACGATTCTAACAAATATAGAACCATCAGAAAAATATTTAAACCAAGCAAAGCATGTACTGCCATCAACGAACGAGCAAAACATTAAATAAACCAGTAAAAGCCACCAATAGACTTCCATGAAATCATTCTGTATAAATTTTCTAAATTTAGAAATAGGAATTTCAGATTCACAGTGACAATCAATTATTACATGAATGCCAAATACCTTGGCGATAGAAAGTATCGGTTTCATCAGACGTGTAGGGCAAATTTCACTGTCCGAATTCATATTCAATTGAGAGAAATTATATTATATGAAGAATGTAAAATATATTAAGAATATGTTTAACTTGTTAATTTATACCTGTAAACAAAATTTCCTGATAAAATAATTTATCAAAACTTTATTAAATTTCCAATTTTTCTTTGAGTTTCGTTTAATGAAAGACAAAGAGATTCTTCTGGTTATAAGAAATTAAATTGCATTCATTTTTAATATATTATTAACTAATAGTAGGCGTAAAATCAATAATGCTAAACTTTCGAAAACAGCATAGATTGAATATATTCTATATAAAGAGTCCTTCCCTAAATCTCTTTTCTAAAGAACAAATTAATATTTGCTTATATGGAAAAATCCATCTATGTGGAAATGGGAGAAAGTTGATATAGTTCTGTAAAAATACAAAAAGAATTATTTATTAAAAAATTTATTTCTTGGAAAATTTAAATTTAAAATATTTATATTTGGTATTAAACATTCTTATATTTTACGAATGAAAATTTCGTAAATTTGTAATATATATTTTTCAACAGATAACACCAGAGTTTAGTCTTTCTAGTCTTCTGTTCCCTAATTAAGGAATCCTCCAGATGGCGGGTGGTAAAGCACTTCCTTAACAACTTGGAGGATCCCGGTTCAAATCCAGTATCCACATTTCAGTTTTCGGGAGGTGTCCGGCCTCTCATTTATAGTTAAATTAATTATACGCCTTTTTTCAATAAAATTTGTGCACATTCTATAATATCAATCACTTGCAGTTGCAGCCAGTTCTCTGGCTGGAATGATTCTGCTATTTAGCAATTACATTATAATTTCAAATTAGGATTTAAAAAATTCCCTCTTGTTCTCTTGCGTGAACAATTATTTTTTGAAAAATATGACTTTTCTTTTTTTTACAGTACTGTTATGCCGATGCTTTTGATATGTATGGCAATAAATTCGCGTTTATCTCATTTTAATAGTTTTTTTTCTTTTATCAGTAAATGAACACAATCTTCTTAACAATATATGAATAATAAGTGGAAGAACGAAAACATTCTTTCCATATGTTGCTACCTCTATGCAGAGATCAGCAAAATTGTACATAAAGGGAATAGTGGTGCAACAGCTGATACCCAGAATAAATTTCCGAAAGAGATTAATTCGAATTCAATTCCAATCTCGTGTATATAACATCACACGTTTCAAAGCATTACTCTATTTGATGTGTGATTCATGATGTCATAATCTTCTAATATGCTTAAATAAAGTACTTTCTTAGAGTGGCTTGATTAGCTGAATGAAAACATTTTGACTTTATACTAGTTAAAATTCGGATTTATTCTGGGTTTGATACATTGGATGAATTATACAAAGCATTCGGGATGGTCAGCCGGATTGGCCACGTGGAAACGCTTCGACTTTCCACTTTGGAGGACTCGAATTTGAATCTCGGATCCCATTCCTCGAAAATATTTATCATGGGTCCGGGCCATGCCCGTCGATCCCCATCCTCCACAATCCGGCTCTTCGCAAGGGTGGGCAGTCTGTGGAAGGTCTTGTTTCGCCCCACCACATAGTAGTCTTCAAGAATAGAGTGTGGCGTCATCTGTTGACCAAAAAAAAGCATCCGGGATCGGTTGCGTTGATCTCGTCCTTTACAATCGGAAAGATCGCGCCAAGATTATGACGCCCTAAAATATTATCCGAATAAGACCAATGTTAAAAATAATAGAAAGATTTTTATTGTTAACTTCAAATCAGATTACTCAATTTGAGAAAAACCTGGTCAGATTTCTGAAACGGTTATTTTTGTCAACAGATGACACCACTTTCCATTTTGGAAAAATACTAAGTGGCGGCGAGAAACAAGCTCTTCCGCAAGTTGTCCATCCCTGCGGAGGGCTTGTTTCGCCCCGCTGCTATTCGTCCTCCACGGTCGATCACAGTCCTCCAATTGTGGAGTACTGTGATCGACCAATAGTGGACCCATCCGACTCTTTCCATCAGTTGTTGACATTTTATATCTTCGTAGATAGTTAGTTAGTTAGGTAGGTAAAGCCGCCATTTCTCACGAAGGATATACTGTATTTGGCGGCGACCACATATAGAGCCCATCACAGGTTGGCCAACACCAATGATGGGATCATCATTATAAAATTAAATTTACTTTATTAGGAATAAGCATTATTGCAATGGAATATTTATAATTATTCAGAATTTAGGAATATTTGACATTTTAAACTTGTAAATTATAAATATCTGATGTTGAATTATATATGCAATAAGACTATTTTTGATAGATACTTTATGCTAATCTAAATTTTTTAAGATTTTTATATTTATTAATTTTTTCTTATACTGTATATTACTGTATTAGTTGTATTTGTTAATAGATGAGAGACATATATTAGTGTGTCTCATCTATTAACAAAGATTGTTAATCTATTAACAAGATTGGTTTTATTTTGTCTTTTAATGCATAACATTTAATTAATTATCACAAAAAATTATATTAAAATACTATGTAAACTATTTTTAAATATCTATTGGATATTTTATCATCATTCAAGATTGATAAGGAAAAACATTTTAAAAATTAACATCAATAAAAATATTTATTTATTGAAGAAATAAATAAACAATCAACATTAATAATGCTCATTGAAATTTTAATAGTTATTCTTTTTTTTATTTATTACTAATGATTACAAAGTAGTAGTAATAAAATTATTTATTTTCAAAAGATTTGTAGTATTATAAAGCAAAAATTAAATGCCATATTATTGCATTTTATATCAATTCAATCAATTATTGTGTATAATATGGGATAAAATTATTTGAATTTGTTTTTAGAAAAGTGTAAATTATAGTATTAATAAAGTATATAGTAATTTGAATGTAGTTGAAAAAAGCTATATTCAAAAACCTATATTATAGATAAAATTGACTGAAGCAAAAAATAAAGCACATTTCATAATATAATGTAATGTGCTTATTTTTTGCTTCAGACAATTGATTTTGAAATCAGAAAGTGAAATTGAAAAAGTTTACATTATTTGTTTTGATACCGTTTACAGAAAGAGGTCTTTTCTTAAAAGAAATACAGTATACAATTTATATTTAGCTTGAATTTTATAGTTAAAATTAACTGAACCTAACTTTTTATCTAGTTATTTACTTCAGTATATAAAATATGGAAACTTACCTGCTCTTTCGAAGTTTTCTCTTTTTGATTTTTACCATCGTCTGTCAACATTGTTATCGTCTGCCTTCTTTCAATTGCGCATGCGTATGTAGAAAAACCGTGACGTCGGACGTGGAATTCGGAAATTCGAAGATGTTTTTACCGAAGATAATAGATTATTACTTCCAGAATTAAAACAATGAGCTGTTTTATTGATTGGAAGCAATATTAGAACTATTTGCTGTTTAGATTTATTCCTAAACATAAAATAGAACTCAAAGGCTATTTACCTGTCCCACTGACCTTTGTCCCAGGAAAGTGTAATTTAATTAAAATCTGTTTCTTATTATTCTCTTCAGTTTTTCTTCTACCTAGTAGGTACAAAAGACTATAACCTGAATACACTGCTTATTCTTTATTCCATCTGTTTATAGTAAAGTGGAATTGAAAATAGCTAAACCGGATATGTAACGTGCAATATTTTACTATAATTTTTTTTTTTAAATCATTACTGATTTACCTAAACTTTTTCACATTTCTAGCATATAAAAATTTAGTTATATGCTTAACTCTGTAAGTAGAGCATGTAAGATGGTCTATTTTTAACTTAATGATTCATTTTATTTCACCCTGGAGGGACGAACAGCGTATAAAAATGGTTTAAAAACTAATATGAAAGTTATCAATAGAAAAATTAAACTGCTTAATTATTTCAATATAACTTTTCGATGACGTAAAAAAATACCAAGTCACACTGAATGAAGTGACGTCGCGGTTCAAGGGTATGACGTCATCGCGTCTTCGTGAGGTTAATAATTACTACCGGAAATGCATTTATTTTTTTTTAACTATTGTTCAGGATTTTCCCGAATCGTTCAAATTTAAGTTTAGCAAAGATCAACAATTAAGCAAATACAAAATTCATAACTTAATGAAATTTCAACTGTTTAAAATATATCCCCGAATATCAAAAACAGATGTAATTAATTTCCGAATATTATTGTTATATATCCAGATAAAATATATAAAAAAATAATGATGATATCACTAGACATTTAGAATAATTTTAGTTTTTACATAACATTTTAATGGATATTCTGTAGAAACGGGTCAGTGGAATTATTTATTTATTTATTTTTTAATTTGAATTTTTACAGTCCTCGATTACAGATGGTTTGAGTATTTTTAAAAATATCATAGAACATTTATTAACTCACGAAAATCTTTCGGTTAAGGTCAAAACATATCAAACAAGTTTCTAAGAAAAATTTATGATGATCGTTGATCGTTGATTGGTGGGTTAAACAAAATTGTTTATTTAAGCTCGATTTTCCCATATGTAAATTTGTGATATTCTAGAATTTTAATTTATGTTGTATATAAATAACAGCAAATATGATTAATAATGCGAACACTAAAGCATAAAAATGATTTGCATATAAAATATTTCATATAGCTCCAATTGTGCTTTGCTTATTTTTTAAAATTTTATTCTAGCGTAATAAGATTTTTATGATGATTACAAAATCACAGAAAAATTTTTAATTCCATCTTTTAGTTTTTGCTCTTCTTGTTTTGCGGTCATCTTATAAATAATAATCTCCTTATATCAAATGAATATATTTATAAATCCGATATCAGCAAGCAAAGAAAGTTCATTTCGGAAGATTAATTTCGTTGCTTTTTTTCCTTGTTTTGAAATATTTGCTTATGACTTTAGTAAATATTTCTTCTTTTTATCATAAAGTTTTAACAAAGTAATATATATATATATACACATACACCACGCACTATAGTGTATACAGTAATGCACCGTGCCGAATATTTAGCTAAAATTGTTTCAGAGAAGAAATATAAATTAATAACTTAATACAGTGGACTCGGGTTTTTACGAACCTCCAATTTACGGAACTACATGTTTTTACGAACTATTTAGTTAGTCCCAAAAAGTTCCTAATATTAATTAATACCATTCCCATTTACGAACTTTAGATTTTACGAACTTTTTTGGGTGTTCCGTACGAGTTCGTAAAATCGAGTGTCTACAGTAATTACAAAAATTCTTCTAAACTGCTAGCTAATATGTTAGTGGCGGATACAAGTAATAAAATATTTTAAAAAATGATAAAAAAGCTATTTGATAATTTTTTTACATGAATCCCTCTAAAAAATTTCAATCATCATATGAAAGTTATAAAATTATGGCAAATGATTCTTTAAAAAGCAAAAAAAAAAAAAATCTTAACGAGAAAATAATCATGGAAACTGATAACTATGAAAAAATTTTTATCTTTGGTCCTGGAATCTGCTATTATAAAGTTGTCCTTACCAACTTTGTTGAAAGAATTGTATTCTCTTCAAATATCGCTGCTTTCGTTCGTCATTTGCGACGTCTTTTAGAATCTATTTCTTCTAGCATTTTGTAATAAAATCGGTTGAAAGTCTTTAAAAGAAGTTTTAAAATTAATTAAATTTTGAAAATTAGTCGGAAAATTTTATTGAAATTTTATTTTTGAATTTTAATGTTTAATTTATAGCATGTTTCAGAAAGCATCAGGCCATTGTTTAAATGGCCTGATGCTTTCTGCAACATGTTATAAATTAAACATTAAAATTCTTAGATGTATTCAAGTTTAAAGAGCGTCGGGAGGACCTAATCAAATTGCAATATTATATAATTATAAAATAAATCTGATTTTATGTTTTGTCAACATAGTTTTTTTCATGTTATACTTTTATAAGTAGGTATTGATAATCTGTTTAAATTTATGCAGGAAAATAAGATTCGATTTTTATTATTTAATGCTATTTCGAATTTATGTATTTTTTTAGAATTTCTTTAAAAATTGCATCACAGTTCACAAAAAATATTATTATTATTATTATTATTATTATTATTATTTTTTAAATAAAATTCAGAAAAATAAAATACTATACTCAATAATTTTGAAGTTCATATGAGCATAAAAATCAACGGGAAAACAAAATTGTGTTGCAAGTCTAAAGGAAAATATGAATTTATTATTATGTAAGCACATGTCGTGATTCACGATTTTATTTAATTACATAGTGCTTTTAAAATAATAATATCCTCATCAGTTTAATATTTTTACTTTAGATAATATGTTAATTAATAGTTTATAAGTGTCAGTGAAGGAATATATAATCAATGTTTTGGTAGTTAAAATATGGTATAATGAAAGTACATAATAAATTTAATTAAGTAGGAAAGTCTTCAAAGTAGAAAAAATTTATTTTGAAGAGAGAAAATCTGCATTAATAAATAAACTTTTTGAAAAATCATAAACCATATAATTTAGTTGGAAAAAGGTGATTCTAAAGAGCTGTTTTCATTATAATTTCTAGAATTTCTAAAATTTTCTATCTTGACTTGATAGTTTAATCAGATAGCAAAAACAATTTTTTTTATAATACTGTACTAAAGTAAATGCATATAGAAGACTTTTTTAATAATTTTATAATACTAGCTTGAACCTATAATGGCAGATGATCTGCTGAATATAGATTTGATATCTTTTTTTAATAATAAATACACTTTTTCTCTCTTAATAAGCTAAACAAAATCAATTTTGGACTCACAAGGGGAGGACACAGCTGACCCCCCACCGATTTATCTTTTTATAGGTTTGATAAAAATCCATAATCTAATGAAAATTTATAAGAAGGCTGAAAAAATATCACTAAAATAGAATTATAATATTTTCTGCATTAAGAACATTAAAGAAAATCACAAAAACAATGAAATTATTCATTTTAAGATGAATAAAATTTTTTCAGAAAAGATAGAATAAGCTACTTTAAATTTTATTAAATGTAAAATTAAAATTTTTTTTCGTTCAAACAGAATATAAAATTCATATTATAACAGATTCTATATTTTATAAATTGTATAAAAGCAATTAGTAAAATAGAATAAACTACATTTCGCAATATTATTTCCTATGGTATTTATCTGATATAAGTCAGAAATGATCTGGAGCAGTTTGTATATAAGAAATTTTAAGATACATTAATCTTACTAATAATAATAATTCGATTAATTTTTAATCTCAGAAGTATTTTAAACTATATATTGCAAAAGTACCAAAAATTATTCAGAATATTTCTCTATAACTTACTAATTTTATTTTTTATTAAATATCATTTAAAATATTTTTTTGCCTTCTTAATTTATGATTTAAATAATGAAGATGATTTTGCCAATTAATAAGATTTATCAGATCAGTTAATAATTGTGAAAAATCTTAAATCATATTTCTCTTTTTTGTTTGATTTGATTTTAACTTATTATAAATTAGAAGACAAAACTATTGAATAATTTTTACAAATTGAATAATTTTATATCCTGATTTTAGATTAAAATTTTAAATATTTATCAAACTGTTCTTATAATTAAGATTATTATATTAATTCTGAATGGACCAAATTTCCTTTTTATCTAAATACTTTAAACAAGAATCTACGTTATATATTTTAATGTCACTTAGGTTCCTGAAAATTATATTAATTAGGTTCCTTAATTGAAATGATGTTAACTGAAATAAAAAATCCTATAGACTGTGTTATAAGCAGGCTGGGATATTGGCAGGAAAATGTACTGACACTGACTCCTACATTTTTTGTTTTGCTGACACCAATTCCTCTGAAAGTAAACATGCACAAATGATTTTTTAGAACACATTTTTATTCATTATTTATTACTGAAATAATTATTTAATACATTTTTAAAATTTAAAATCAATAAATTATGAGCAATGAGAAAGTTATTGTCGACACCGACTCCCCAGCCCTGGTTATATAAGTCAAAGTTATATTCTTAGAATTCTTTTTGGTTGGCACTAAAAATATTATTTTTGGTAATTTTTCTAATTTAAACATTACTGCACTGTTCAGTAATGCAATGAAGTAAATTAAAATATGAAAGCAATTGTAAACTTTAATTGTAAAATTTTACATAGCAGTTATATATCATGTCTTATAGATAAAAAATTATTTTCTAATATAAAAGACATCTTAAAATTTGCAAGTGTTATGTCCATAGTTAGTTTATAACATCAGATCTCAATCATTTGCAATCACTAAATAGCTGTACTACTGCAGTTCCCATCACAGGTTGCTAACACTTATGGAAGCTATTGAATTATATAGGAAGGGGATCAATAAGCCTGGCATGAACTCTTATATAAATTTTCTGAGGGGTATGTTCCTAATTAAATCCTGAATCCTCTGATTGAAAAATTAGTGTTTTCATATATCTATTTGGTCAAATGTCTTATGTACTGTGTAATTTACTTAATATATTGTTCACAGAAAATATTATATATTTGAGTTAGTATTTATATAAAATGTGACTACCTTGTTTTTTATAATTACTATAAATTTTCTCTCATTTTTGCTCTATTATAAAGAGAAATGTAAGAAAATAGGATCTTATTCTGTTTCATTGCTTTAAAATTTGTAATATGTTTAATTTTCCTAATGACATAACAGCCAATGTTAAATGAGAACCTACTGTGTAATGAACTCTTATTAATTAATATTAGATAACGTATTGATGGACAATTTTTAATTTGCATCAATACTTTGAGAGATGCTAATAGTAATATTCATTTAAAAGGAATATAATAGAAAAATTATTAATTAATGTTCCTGAATAAATAATTTTAAAGGAAATAATCAACAACAAAAACAAGCATTACTGCAGATAAATATCCTATATTATTACAGTAATATCTGTTTATGATGATACAATCTGCTAAAATATCAACCCAAATGTTAAAAAAAATGATATTTTTTAGAAAATTTATGCTTTGGCATTGAAATAGAATATTTTATTTTTTTAAATTCAAGAGTACATGTATTTTTTTAAGTTCAAGAGTATGAAATTTAATTTTCTGTTAGGTTGATAAATTAATACTTTTCTAATACAGATTGTCTTCATCTTGTGATATTCTGGTCTCACAATATTCTGATCTTGTTTGTTTTCATAGCATATTGGCTAGAAATATATTTTTATTAAAAATGTAGTAAAGCAGTTACTTATTGCCTTGGATATCTGGATTCAGTTCTGGATGATTTTACATCTTTGATGCTTGGTTCAATCTTAGATTATTTTATAATCTTGAAGACCTGGGATCAAATCCAGATTATTTTACTATCTTAAAGGATTCAGTATTCTAACTTCTCTTATTTACTACTAAAATTATCATCATTATGGATCATTTTTGACTTACAATGGGATTACCAATATCATGTAATAATCTATTATTGTTATAGATAATTTAATTTTTTATATTTGAACTGTATATTCTTTATGGTTTAGAATATTTAAAAAAAAAGACAAAATTTGAATTTAGAGAATGTATGTAAGCTGAAGATAACTGTTTGACAGCCAAAACATTTCTTCTATTTTCTAAAATGATTTTTCATGTCTAATTAAATCTTTTTTCTGATAAAGGGCTTGTATTTTTGACAAAGTTAATACTATTTTTATTAGTTATTTTAAAATTTACAAGATGTATAAACTGCCTATAACACTAAGACAATAACCAATATAGGCAGTAGTGACTTCAAAACTTATAATGGCGGAAGCACTGCAGGTACATAGAATCAGTAGGCATAACATCACAATCAACGATAAGCCACAAGTAGAATTGTTGCCCACATGGCGTTACGTCATAGAGACACAAGTATGAAACTAACGCTGCCTAACACCGGACAATGTGATACATAGCAGAACATAAAAAAATGATATATTTTTATTTTATTTTTATTCTTATTTTGTTACAAGTTTTATTTTATATAATAATATTTATATTTGTAAAGTTTATACCTATGTATCTACAGTAAGTTCTATACTTAAATTAAGCTTTAAGTTTTCACAATTCGATATATATACAATTTGAAATTGTTTGTATCAAGTTTATACCTATGTATCTACGGTAAGTTCTATACTTAAATTAAGCTTTAAGTTTTCACAATTCGATATATATACAATTTGAATTTTAAATTGTAAGAACACATGTTCTATTTACGCTCTTTATAAGTTAATGTAAATGCTGATAAACCGAAAATACTTCGTTATTTTGAAATAAATAAGTTTTGATGTCACTACTGCCATATATTTGAACTGTATATTCTTTATGGTTTAGAATATTTAAAAAAAAAAGACAAAATTTGAATTTAGAGAATGTATGTAAGCTGAAGATAACTGTTTGACAGCCAAAACATGAATTTAGAGAATGTGCTCTATATTGGTTATTAAAATTTATATTAATAAATTTTGTGAAGAGCTAGGCGAGTGGCATAAAGCTGGTGAACTAGTTGAAATCTTAGTTTAGGAAAAGTGAAGAAGTACTGTCCTTTCCATCAAGGATTCTGTCAAGTTCTATGCCCCTACATTGATAACTTGTTTGATTGTTGATAATAAGGAAGTTGCCAGAGACTTTGCCTCCTATATCACTAACATCATGTATGGGCTTTGTGCAGCTCAAACAATTAGATAAGGAATGGGCACATTTTTTGGACATGTATATCACAAAAAAGACTAATTTATTCTCCATTTTCATTTTTTAAAAACCCAGCAGCAAACTCATCCTTATTCATGAACAGACATATCAATGATAATGCCATGTACAAGGATGCTAGCCATCTCTGCACTCATTTGGTGAGCTTATAAGCTTTATATGGAGGAGGCAGATGTAATAAATGAACTTGAGATTCTCAGAGAGGCATTCTTGACCTACAGATACTTTGGCATTGAATTAGATAGCCTGGTCTATAAGATCTGCACCAAACATTTTAAAATGTGTAACACTTTATACACTTCTGCCGAGGTCACCATATTCAACTAGGAAGCTCTGATCAAACACTTCTATCCATCCCACAGCATCCCATGTGTTGTGGGATTATTAGTGAAGTTAATACAAATCATGCTTATCATATTTCTAAAAGAAGGAATGCCACAGTTTTCAACAGATCTGTAACAACAAAGAAACTAGACTTAATGCTGAGAGGTGCAGAGTATAAAGGATACTATTAGTTGATTGTGATCAGCGCCCTCTCGAGGGCACATGCCTTGACGTGGCGAGAAGGCTTATCGGTTGTCACTATGCCTGTATCTGGTATATCTGGGCCAATATGTCCATAATGACAGGGAGAAACTAAGAGGTTGCCAAATGCTTGGCGAAACTCTGGCGAAAGACCGACCCCATACCTCCGACGGGTGTGTGCAGACGTTGGTGTGTCCTCTGTGAGTTGAAAGGGAAAGAAGGCACCCGAGTAGAAAAGCTGTGGGAAGTCCTAGCTGGATAATTCGCTTTCGAATCTCGATTGACTTTCTATAGAGAGATCCAGCAGCAAACAACTGGTCGGCCTGGGAAAGGCCCGAGCCCCGGCCTCCAGTTAGCTGCCCCTAGTGAAGAAATTCGTATAGGGTCGGTAGAGCATGGCTGCACCCATCCTCGCTGATGGATGCTCTGTAGTTCGCCACTCGACCGTCCGATCTCTTGCGGATCCGGGATTATGAATTGGTCCGATGTATGCCCTGTGTGAGGTACAAGTCCTCTATAAGGGTCCCAATCCTAAGGCATTGTACCGGTCCGAAGGGATGAATGGTGAAGGGATAGAAGCCATTCCGGTGCCCACCCAAGGGTTGGCCTTGCTCAGGCTGATTGGGTTCTACCAGAGGCTGGGGAAGCTTGCTTCCTAGGGAATCATAAAACTTCGGGGAGTTGATCCAAGCGATATTCGGCCATGGCAAGGCACCAGGAGCCCGGCCATTGCACGGCATCGGTCGATATCGTCTCCATGGTGGCCCACCAGTCTGGCGCAAACAGTGGGCTACATTGGTGATCGAACTGGGGGAGATTCTCGCCCTTTTCAAGTTGAGTGGCTGGTCATCATGCCTTCCGCCCATCCGATGCGATTATTAGTAAGGGTTCTGCTTTTTGTGGAGGTTCGGGTATACTATATTCTTCCGACCTTCTTGCAGGCTGTCACGATTTTCACGGCGGTTGTGCCCGAGCTTTAGTGTCCTAAGGATTTCCCAGTTTTGGGAGAACTTGATGTGAGAAAACCGTTGAGTTTTCGATCCCTTCGGTGACTGTCCGGTTGCTCAGTAATGAGCGCCAGTTTGTAGCAAATAAATGCCTCTTGTGTCTCTGCTCCCTCTGTGGATGGAGGCGATTCTTGGCCTGTAAAGGTCGCTTTGGCGACACAGTGCACGAGATACGAATGCGGCTTTGTGGCAAACCTGAGCAGGTCCACCGTATTCGTATTTCGTTCGCTTTGTGGATCAGAGTGGTGGTTAGGCGAGTCTGCACCCCTAAGTGCAGGCAATGATTAAGCCGAGATTATTCTCGCAGACGTTAAGTACCCGTAGTACCCTCAGTAGGTGGAGCAGGAGAAAAGCTTTGGCTATAGTCTCAGAATATGACATGAGCCATGTGACCAGCGTATTAAATCACTACATCGGAATGTGCCTAGAAGAATGTATACAACAGCACAGATATGATGTAAAAAACAATAAGGAAAATATTGCTCTTGCATAGGTGGCCTATTCGAAAGACTTGACTGTTAAATAGGATGATACTAAAATCATCAACTCACTATGTTCTAACAAATTGAGGTCCAACTTTCATAAGGTTTGGAACATTTACCTATGTAGCCAGGATGAAAATCTAATTAATTTTAGAGATAAGGATTCTATACTTTATGGTTGGGAGTTCTTGATTAATCAATGTATCCACAATATTTAAGTGCTGCAAACATAAACATTTGTATTTGTTTTCACCCTATCTCTGTTCTTTTTGCAAAACACTTTATTATCTCACATGTATAACCTATTTGTTCTTACTGTTACTCCAACACTTGAGGTTGACATCACAATTTATTCTTGTTTATACAAATGTTTCATTTTTTGTAAACTCATTTTCTCTGTGCAGTTGAAGGGCATTCCTGCATCTATAATTTTCTGTAGAAGAAAATTATAGATGCAAGAACTAATAAGCTAATTTGGACTTTATTTTATATTAATTTAGGACCTAGTTATTGATTTAGTTTATATGCATGCATACATATAAATAATTAAAATTATTGTGTGTGATTAGAGTTTAGATTATAAAGATTACATTAAAACAATTATTTCACAGCAAATATGAAAAATATTTATAGTTCTATAAATTAATTTTATGAATTTAATAAAGTTGATAAATGAAAATTGTATTGAATAATTTTTAAATTTAAATTCATTTCTGTTTAGGTTAAATTTTCAGATCTACATCTGGATACAGTCATTGAAGATGAACCTACTCTTGAAGTTATTCAAGAACAATCAAACATGAATGAAAACTGTAATAGATATTCTGAAGACAAAAATTATTTATCCAGCTCTTCACAAAATGATGATCATTGTTTAGAAGACAGTGGAATATTGACTGATTTATCAGAATGTCCTGGCGATAACTTTTCAATTAATAAAAATTTAAAAGGACTAAATTCTGAAAACATAACATCAGATATACCAATAGAAAATTCAGTAAATTGTTGTAAAACTCCAATGCCTGAAAGTTTGAAAGCACATAACACTGAAAAAATTAGTAAAGCTGCATTTCAGAAGCTATTAGCATTTTACAATGGAATTGACAGCAGTCAGTTGTCAAAAAATAAAAATGAAATATTATCAAATGAAACAGAAAAAAGAAATATTTCTATTAAAAGATCAAATAGTTTTACCACAAAACACTTATCAATGTTTGAAGGAGGAGAAAATATTTTAATTGATCATCAAAGAGAAATGGATGAAATGAAACGGCTGCATTCTGTAGAATATCAAGAAATGAAAGAGAAATATAATGATAGAGTAGAAAATCTCTTACAGAAACTAAGTGATGCAAATGCAAGGTTTGTTCATGTGCATGTTTTTATGGTAAGCTTGGTAATGTATATATGGTGGAAATGAAATGAAATATTTCATTCCATACACTGTTTGAATGATTGCTGAATGTTTGTTTGCACTGTAGCATTTCTTTTGTATTTAAATTATAAAATGCTTTTTTATTTTGCAAATATGTAAAAGAGAAATTTTAATTTTAAAATCACTTTTTTGGTGTTATTTGAAAATTTAATGAAATTTATGAAAATTATTTTAAACAAAAGAAAATATTGAATTTTAAATATTCTACACCCAATTTAAATGAGCAGCTACTATTTATTCATAATTTAAAGCATATACATTTTGAAAATAATTATAAAACTAAAAAATAAAGTTGAAGGATATAATATTTTGTAATTTGCTAAAATTTTTGATGGAAATAATAGCTCAGAAATTTAAGTTTGGTAATAATTCAATCATTTTATTAATTTAGATTTAATTCATATCCATGCTACAGTACAACCTTGTCTGGACCTTAAAATCCAGATAATAATAATTGTCATTTATTTTTTAAAGAAATTTATGAGTAAGAGAACCTATTCATAAAAAGAATTTATAAAAAGTTTCAAGTAATATACTGTAATACTGTAAGCATGCATAAAATATTTAAAATTGTATGAATGAAAATAAGTAATTTAATTAAAAATTTTTTTTATTTATAAATTTTCATTTCTGTTTTATGCATTATTAGTAAGATGAAAACTAAATATTAACATAACTGTTTAGCATAGCATTTAAAGTATAAATGGACTGATTGCTATTATGATTATTAAATTGTTTAATAATATATAAAATATGATATTTTATAGTAAAATCAAACTTTATAAATAATCATCAATAAATTACTATATAGTTTCTGTAAAATTGAAAAGTGCATTTAATAATAAATTTAATTGTTAAATTTAATTTGTAGAAAGTAAACATATATTCAATAAATAAATTTTTGTGGCTCAGTTTTTTAATGTGTCTTGCTGTTTTAGAGGGATTATAACTCATTAAGTCTCCAATAACTTTCAAATCATATATTAAATTCAAAAAGCATAATAAAGAATAATGGCATTACAAAATTCTAATCAAATTTTAAAGTATAAATATATTTTCCAAAAACATAATTATTAAGTCCTTTTCATGTAATAGCTTAATTGATGCATATTTTTCATTTTATCCTGGTTAGTAATTAGTTTTGTTATAAATCTATTTGCAAAATACCAGTATGAATTGATTTAGAAAACTACATGTGTCATCCAATCAATATTTAAAATTCACAAGAAACTAAAAAATATCTTTAAATTTGTCTTTCATTTTTAAAATATAATAAATTTTATATCTAATATTTCTCTGACTCCTTTATCATTAATCAGATTTGACATTTTTTTCAGTTAATTTGATGGATCATTTAAAGAAACTTCTGCAAGTCTCATTTGCTAGCATGTCAACTAAAATATCTGATATTTGCAAAATTATAATTTCATATTCTGAATAATGTATATTCAGTGCACTGTTTTGATATATTTCAATATTTATGATTATATTTTATATATTTTTCTTCTAATGATGTTAACTATTTTAAACCTAATTATTATTATTTTTTCTTCTATCTATGATGACATTTCATCTCCCAGCTTTTTGATCTGTTTTCCCTCATAAAAGTGAGTTGATTGGGGACTCACTCTGTTACATTGCTTTTTCTCTGCATTATTATATAAATTATGATGAATATTTATATTCTCTTAACAGAAAAAAATCCTTATTGAATTGTTATTAAAAAAAAGAATTTTAATTCAATTCCTTCTAGTTTTAAAAACAAATTTTCCCTGGATTGAAAAAATGGGAAAGATTTCAATTGCATTTCTTATATTTAATATATTAGTCTATAATTCTTATCAAAACTTATTATTGTACTTAATCACTTTATTTTAAATTTCACTAACTGCATAAAAATTACATAATCCTAGTCCATATGACTAATTGAATCATGATTATATGGATTACAAATTAAATAAATCAACTTCAGTTATATTTATGAACACATTAAAGAAGTTTTTATATTAATATTAATTATAATCAGTAAATTTTTTTAATCAAAATATTCTGATGTTTTACCAGAATGATCTCCAAAAGCTTGATGTGTAATATAATTTAGATGTTTGGGTTTCAGATCATCTAGATTCAATATAATTAAGAATTATTGTAATTTTTACATAATATTTTAATTAATACTTATGCATTTAGACTGTAAGCATTATAATTTCACCTCTAGTTATAGCCAATATTGATTTTTGCCGATTAGTTGAATTTAAATCTATGTTTTCTATAAATTAATTTTAAACTTTCTATTATGAAATATATTTTGTAGATTGATATGAAAAAAGATTTAGTCATATAATATAAATGAAATAAAGTAAATAGAATTGCAATTTTTTATTTCAGTCTATTGTATTTCATTATTAAATTAAATCAATGAAATACAATAAATCATTTTTTATCTACAACCCATATACTAAATGAGAAGTCATGTAGCAAAAGTAATTTTTGATTGTTTTTTAGATTTAATTTATGCAAAATGACATTTTTTAACAATATTACTTGAGAAATATTTTTTGTTTTTCACAGGGATTACTTTATATATTTACTATACAGTTGGTAAATAAAGCTATCAACTAAAGAATATTGTTTTTTAGAGCATAAAATTTAAAAAATTATATTAAGTAAAAGAAATAATTAACAATCACAGGATTTCTGTTTAGATCATATAATTTATATTAAGTTACATAAGATTACTTAAAATTTAAACTTATAATGATTTTAAATTTTAACAATCAATATAATTTTATAAAAAACTTTTATATTTTTTTCCATTTCAGCTTCATTTAAACAAAAAATTTTTTGAATAAATTTTGGTGTAAAATTAAGCTTTGAACTGATCAGATTATAATTTGTTTAGAAATAATTTTATCTTAAATTCATTTATTTTTTATAATTATAATTCTGTCTGGTAACAATGATTAACAGTATCATATTACATCTAGTACATATATGTATGTATGTATGTATGTATATGTACATATATATCAATAAAGACAGTAAAATACAGATTAATATAAAATAAACAATATATAGTAATTAGTATAGTACTCATCTTTAAACATCAAAGATTTAAATATTTATATATACAAACATACCATGTTGTTTTAATATATTTGAAAAATTCAAAAATTGTATAAAAATTAAAAAATTATGCTTGCAAA
The DNA here is from genome assembly GCA_000484575.1 of Olivierus martensii. Taxonomy (NCBI): domain Eukaryota; kingdom Metazoa; phylum Arthropoda; class Arachnida; order Scorpiones; family Buthidae; genus Olivierus; species Olivierus martensii. The sequence goes on from AYEL01062204.1 coordinate 45,554, forward strand.
GTGGTCTAGCAGTAATCATTGTAAAACTAGTTTAATGGCATATCTTTATCAGAAATCTTTATCTTATAATTAGAAACAGGAAATATAAGTCAATAATAATTTATTTAATCTATAATATATTTCATAATACAATATGTATAGCGAATTTGATATCTCAATTTGATGTAAGCATAATAATCAATTTATGATTGAATCTCAGGGATAGGAATGTTCATAACAAAAGGAACATCTATACAATAGGTCTTTAATTTACATGATTAATTCATTCAAAAAAAATTCCACATAAATCTAAATGCTAAAATTCAATATACACGAATGAGTATATTAGTAAATGGGATGATCAAATGAAATTTATAAGTCTACCTTAACTATAGATAAGAAAATTTAAAGCCATGAATGATATTTTTGAAAAAATTTAAATTGTGTATTGAATTTTTCATTAATGTTTTATAAAAATTTAACTAAAAATTAAGACTTGCATATCTGCAAATTTATGAAACCATGTAAATTGGGGACTTACTGTGTTTAAATTTTATAAAAACTAGTTTCTGTTGAGAAGGAAGTTGGATCTTGAAATTAAACCATTTACATTGTATATCATAGAAAAATGTCTGTAATTTCTCATTTAATAATGCTAAAATTTAAATTAAAAAGATTTTAATTACAATAGTTTCATTGAATAATTATTTGATAATGCAAAACTAAAATGTTTATGAAAGTAAATGTATTTGATTCTTTTATTTGAATATTAATGTATAAAAATTTTATGTTTAAAACTGAATATTATTATCTAGATATATTGTTCCATTTAGTCCAGATACACAGGGTTGTACTATAGTTGGATGGATTAACAAACAAAAATAGGCTTTGATGGCAATATACTGTAGGTGTAAAGTATATGTTGACAGCTAGGACTGTGTTCGTCTTAGGTTTGCAAGCAGAAAGAAAAGTGTACATATAGAATCAACAACACAGCTGCACAAGTCACCTCTCCCTCAGTAAGTACATTATATGCATGGCATTATATATCCAAATTATCCACTATTTTATATCATTCATGGCTAATAAAGAATGTATGCTTTTGCAGTCTTGTATAAATTTATTTGATGTATGTAGTTTTTGAAAATTCAATTTTATTTCTGAAATTCTATCTTTAATTATTTTTTCCTGCATTGAATATATAGTAGCTGCACCCTATTTTAAATATTTAATTTGCATGATTATTTTTAGCATGAAATTATGATTGGAATGTGTTGTACAGTTTATTTTTAAATAATTATCTTTTAGAATATTCTTTGATTTAAATTTTACAATTTGTGTTATTTTTATCTATCTTATTTTAAAATTATAATTAGTAATATAAAATGGTTATTAAATTTTAGATATATGGAGCTAAGACCTGCATTTGATCGTGCTCAAGATAAAATAAGGCAATTAGAATCTCAATTAGAAGAATTTAAAAAAGAAATGACTGCACAAGAAGAATGGCATAGCCAAATGTATTTAAAAATGTACAGGTATTAAAAATATGAATTATTGTACATAGGATTTACAAGATTATTGAGAATTTTCAAATAAATGTTATGGTTAGAAAAACTTTTAAATATCCATATTTTATGGAATTAAACCTATTTAAAAGCCCAATAATTATCTATAAGAATTTTGATAGATTTGACTTTTTATGATAGGTAAAAGTTTTTCATTGAACATTTCTTTAACCATTTATGTGTAATTGTTAGAATTCTATGATAAAGAAATGCAGCGAAGATCATTTCTTTTCATATTCAAATTGAAAATCTTATTAGATAGTTTTGGAGGAAAAAATATTAGAATGTGTATATATATTTACAGGATAATTCAAAAAGGCTGTGCCAAAATTTAGACTTGTAGAGGATAAATTCTGACTAAAAAAGTCTATTTTGTTGCGTTTTTTTATTTGAGGCTCCATTTAAAAGATATAATGCATGAATGTTTTGTGATGTCATTTCCGATTCAGTCAAAAATTATTTAAAAAATGTTTATTTGCATTTTAAAAATCAACTATAAATTTTAACTACTAAAAAACTAGCCTAAAAATATTTAGAGCATCAAGAACAGATTGTTTATTCAATTAGTGATCGATTATTTAAATGAAGCATAATTGTTTTGCAAACTTAGCATTTATTTTTGAACATTATTATTTTTGAATGTTAAATTGCTATGTTCGAAAATGAATGCTACGTTTGTAAAACAATTATGTTTCATTTAAATAATTGATCACTAATTCAATAAACAATCTGTTCTCGATGCTCTAAATTTTTTTAGGATAGTTTTTATGTAATTAAAATTTATAGATGATTTTAAAAATGCAAATAAACATATTTTTAAAATAATTTTTGACTGAACTGGAAATGACATCACAAAATGTTCACACATTATATCTTTTATACAGATCCTGAAATCAAAAATGTGACTAGACTTTTTTAGTCAGAATTTTATCCTCTACAAGTCTGTAAATTTTGGCACAACCTTTTTGAATCATCTTGTGTATATACGGAGACTCACTTTAATATTCAGCCACTCCCTTATGTTGAAGTTTCTTTGAAATAATTTTAATATGTAAATACATAGGAAATAAAAGATATGTAAAGTAAGCAACATGTCATGTGTATTATTTCATAGTTTCAAAAGTCTTAACTCGTAATTACCAATAATTTGTCTGTTTTGTTCTTTAAAATATATCTAAATCATGTCACTTAAACATTCGACCACCATTGATGTGAAACATCTGTAACTCTTAATTTGCATAAGAAAACAAAGGGATGCCAATTTTTTTCTTCTCCTGTCTTTGAACAATTTCAGTCATCATTGGCAATGTAACACTTAAAATGGGGAGAAAAAGTTGAAATACATTACTTGAGCAACATCAGTTTGTCATCTTTCATCATGAAAAGGGATATTCTAACAGGGATATTGCTCATGTAGTGAATATACCACACACTACAGTTGATAATATCATATGGCAATATGATTAAGAGGGAAGGATAGAATCTGTACCACAGAAAGATCGGCCATGAAAACTGAATGAACGAGATGGTATCTGGTCATAAGGAAGAGAAAGAGATTAAGAGAAACCCATGATTAAATGTACCTAAAATTGCAGCAGAGTTGGGGCAAGAGTGTGGAAAAGATGTTCATCCTAAGATGATTTGGAGAATGTTGAGAGAACAAGGTTACAATGGAAGAGTAGCTAGAAAAAAGCCTTATGTCAGCAAAGTAAACAGAAGGAAAAGGTTGGACTTTGCAAAGAGTCATGTAAACAAGAACAACATTTCAGATCTGATGGTAGGGTTCTTGTGTGGTGGAAGGCAAATGAAGAACTCCAAAAACAAAATTTGCAAGCAACAATAAAGCACGGAGGAGGTAACATAATGGTTTGGAGGTGCATATTTTCAGTTGGTATGGAGTACTAAAATTTATTGAGGACATTATGACTAAAGAACAATACCTGATGATTCTGAAAGACTGTTTACACAAAAGTACAGACAAGCTGCGGATAAGACTTTCAAATTTTATCAAGATAATGACCCTAAACATAAAGCACACATAGTGTGCCAATGGCTTCCCCTATCATTGTCCAAAAGTTCTGGAAACACTACCACAATCTTCAGACATCAATCCAATTGATAATTTGTGGAATGAACTTGATTATAGAGTAAGGAGAATGCAGCTGACAGAAGAATGGGCCTGTATTGAGCCTACATATACCAAAAAAATTATTGCAAATATGCAAAATCATTTAAAGGAAGTGATCAAAAATAAAGGGTATCCAACTTAAATATTAAGAATTGTTAAATGTAACATAGCATTTTCAACATTGTTTGATGGCCAAATATTAAAGTGGCTGTGATTTATATTTAAGAAAAGAAAAATAAACATTACAAAAGATTTAATTCATTTTAAAATGTATATTTTCAACAAATAGTAACAGAAAATTTAAAGTAGTTTAGTTTACAGCTAAAAATAAAACATTTAATCTAATGGGAAAAAATAAAACCATCAACATTAGTGGGTGGCCAAATATTAAAGTGAATCTCTGTATATATATAGATATATACATACATAAAAATAGTCCTCAACTTAAAATGATTCACACTTACAGTGGAAAAAAATTGTTACTAAAAATTCTCTAATTCAACTTATGAGGGTCCGGGACCTCTCCCCCGCCCCTCGACGGCTCTCGTCGATTCAGTCGCATCTTAATGTTAACCTCCAGTTCAAAATCTATCAGCTCTCGCAGAAAAGAAACGTTAGATGTCATTACAAACTGACCTTTTATTAAAACCAAATCAAATGTTAACTTACATACAGTTCCGCAGCTTCTTGCTGGAAAATCATTACATGAAAACGCAGTCGACAAGATACACAAATAAAAAAAGGCACTGTATCTACCACCAGTAAGTAGAACGAGAAACATCGTCGTGTGTCTTTCCGGAAGGACGCCACCATTTATATGCGTCATTCTGTTTTACATAATTTTCGTATTTAACATATTATTATTATTATTTTTTTTTTTAACAGTAACAAAGGGATTAACCCTAATTTAATCCAATTTACATTAATACAAACATTTTTTCTATTTATTTTATCATACTTTAACTGGTTTTTTTAACATTAAATCATATTCAGTCGTTTCCATTACATCATGGCGGTGGGGAAACCGCAGACCACACCCCCTCACACGAACATCGTCATCTCGCTCCAGTAAGTCCTTTTTCTTTAACTCACCATTCCTCACAAACTTTGCCATTTGCATATATATACATAAATCATTTTGCTTTATATACACATTGCAGCATCATCATTAGTCAGCAAGCAAAGCCTTATTATTTGTATTTTGTCATAACTCTCATGTCCAATAAAAGAAATAATACTGTTGATGAAAATTTCAATGTAGAAAAAATGAGGAAAGCTTTAAGCTTAACTGTTTTAAGTTAAATAGAAATCTCATTTATGAAAATATTAAAACAAAACAAACAAATCCAGAATTAAAATCCACAATTTAAGTCAGAACTGACTCACAACGAACATGTTAGAACAGAACTCCATTGTAAGTCAAGGACTACCTGTATACATATATATCTATATTCTATTTGTATTTGTTTACAGTAGCAATGAACTTTTGTAACTAAAACATTATCAACAAAGTTTTTATAAGAGCTTGCTTATTTAGATGATTTATTGGATTTAATGATAAAATGCAATTTCATGTTTTCATATTTGTTATGCTTCAGAAAGTTAAATTGCTATATATATATATATATATACCATGTTGTTTTGAAATTTTTTGTTTTGTTTTTTATTATTGAAACTGATGTTTTTTGTTTATAAAATTTTTATATCTAAAATAATCTTTATTTAAAATTATATTTTATAAGATTATATTTGATATAATAAATTTAAAAAAATGCAGTTCAGAAGATCCCAACTTACAATGGAATTTTTTTTTTCAAAAATTTTACTCCTAATTTGAAAATCTCATAACTTGGAACACAATGTTATAAATGGAGGCTATATTCTCAAATCACTAGAACTGAGAATATTCAATATTCTTTTAAAAAGTGATAGCATCCAATAATATTGAATAAAAGGTGTTTATTCTTTAAAATAAGAAGATTGTGTATTTTGTGCATATAAGAACTTTATATGGGTAAAACTAAAAAAAATAAAATATAAAAAAAAGATGGAATTTTTAAGTTATTTTTCTGTGTCCAAGTTTCTAACCTTGACTGCATGATAAAGCAGTCATTTACCACATTGAAGAATCCAGATTCAATTCCAGGTCCTATATAGTGCTTTTCAGATAAGGTCCAGACCCAACCAACTTTTGTACAACTCCATCCTTCTACCTTCTGCTTGATCCTACCATAGCTGTTGGACAGTTTGTGAGGGCCACTGCCAAAAGTATTTATTACTGGTTTAATTCAAACTAACCTAATCTAAATTTCTAGTAAATGTAAGCAATTATTTTCTAATGCCACTTCTTAATCATTGGCTGACTACTATACAGTGGGTGATCGTTAACGAACAGTTCGGATAACGAACACTTTTTTGAAAGATTTTTATGTTTTGTTAACGAACACATGTTCGAATAATGAACACTTCACAGAACAAACTGTGGGACCCGCGGACTGACCGAATGACAGATCAGCCAGATGGCTGCATGGTAAAGCTGTGGCTTGCCATTCTGGAGGATCCGGGGGTCCAATTCCTCCAATTTTTAGGAGGGATCTGGGTCCAGACCATTGAAACCCATCCTTCAATCTTCCGGTTGACCCCATCATGGGTGTTATTCAGCCTTTGATGATGGCAGCTCTATAAGTGGCCGTCGCCAGATAAGAATATTCCATGAGGATAGTTTGACTTAACTAACCTAATGGAATGACAGGCTTAAACCTTGCCCGCTTGTGGACTTATGGATAAGGATGGAAGAAAAGTAGTTTTCCCAATTAAAATGAACTCGGAGACCATAAAACAAATCAAAGATTTATTAAGTTAGAGAGAGATTTTACAATTTTTGGTGTTAGAATGGCACCCATACCAAGTTAGTAAGAGAGAGATTTTACATTTTGGTCTTAGAATGCACCCATACCAAGATTGGTCTTAGAATGACACCCATACCAGGTTTAGAAAGAGATTTTACATCTTTTTGGTGTTAGAATGGCATCCATACCAGGTTAAGGTCAACAGGCTTGAGATCTCTACCAAGACAATGCTATTAATCACTTTCGAAAATTTCTGAAGAGAAGTTAGAATGGCACCCATACCAGGTTGAGGTCAATAGGCTTGGGGATCTTGTTAGAATGGCACCCATACCAGGTTGAGGTCAACAGGCTTGGGGATCTCTGCCACGACAATGCTATTAATCACTTCCAAAAAATCCTGAAGAAGAGAGAAACTATCCCGACAGTGCTATTAATCACTTCCGAAAAATCCTGAAGGAGAGAGAAAATCGATATTGGACAGATTCTTTATCGGAAAATAAATATAATAGATGAAATGCCAAGACTAATGTGTTGTATATATTATAGTAATTACATATAAATAAACATAGTAAGAAATTATATACATATATTATTGTTATTACATATAAATAAACATAGTAAGAATTTTTATTTATTTTTTTTTTTGGGTCTCCAGAACGAATTAATCAAATTCCCATAAAAATCGTTATTACATATAAATAAATGTAGTAAGAAATTATATAATTTTTTATTATGATTATTACATATAAATAAATGTAGTAAGAAATTATATAATTTTTTATTTCTATTACATATAAATAAACGTAGTAAGAAATTATATAATTTTTTATTTAATTTTTTGGGTCTCCTGAACAAATTAATCAAATTACCATTAAAACCTATGGTAAATCAATGATCGGTTAACGAACAATTCAGATAACGAACATTTTCTTGGAACGGGTGATCAGTTAACGAACAATTCGGATAACGAACATTGTCTTGGAACGGACAATGATCGGTTAATGAACAATTCAGATAACGAACATTGTCTTGGAATGGATTATGTTCGTTAACCAATTATCTACTGTACAATGATATCCATTCCAGTCCCAACTATGAACTAGCCACATCTGTGGTAGATCCAGTAGGATTTTACAATAGGTGAACTGATGCCCAGGTTGGATCCATCAAAAATTTTTCAGAAACATGGAATCCAAAATTCCATGTTTTCATGTGTTAGAATGGGATTGAATGGGTAGAGCCTAGATATCTAGAAAATATGGAGATATGAGATTCAATATTAAATATGAATATTATATGGTAGAAATATAACATGGTTTCATCCTGGCAATAACTTAGCCATCTGGTCAGTTGACTGCATTATTGCAAAATCATTGATGATGGTCATCATAAGTATGGATTTTCAGTTGTAAATAATAATTTTCCTAAGTACAGATTGTTGTAAGTTGGACCATCATAAGTCAGGAACCTCCTGAATTAGATTTAAAGGAATGTGTAATAACCTGTGTCATTGATATTTTGAAAAAGTATTCATAACTTCAGCTATTCTAACAAAAATATTAGATAAAATTCATTTTTAGCAATATGAAAAAAAATTAAATCTTTGGATCATAAATAGACTGAAAACATTTCAGTCATTTATAGTCCAGAGTTGATTTAGAAAAAAGTTAATCTAGATTAGGGCTGTCCAAAAGGTAGCCCGCCAAGCCACTTTGTGCGGCCCGCGAGGCTTTCATGATTTGTGATATAATATTACTTTTTAATGTTTTTTCCACTTTTATTAATTACTTTTTTAAAGAGATTAATAAAAATAATTCTAAAATTGAATTATATTAGCTCAATTAATTAATTTTTTCTTAATTATTAGTAATTATTTAACGATCAACAAGCTATCAATGACGCATCTTATATAAGACTTTCAATCACGTCAATTTTAGTTTTAGCTATTTCAGTTTATAGGTTGAACTGTGACTGTATTTTAAAGTTATTTTTTGGTTTCTAATACCATTTCAGTGATTGTGTTATTGTTATTGCGAGATTCTGTTTTAATTTTATTTTACTCTTTAATTTAATTTTTATTTTACCACAAGTTCGTTGCATTTGTGAAATGGTGTAGAAAAAACATAAAATAGAAAATGAAAATCGATTTATATTAGTAGTGATGGGAAAATGACTTTTTTATAACAAAAGATATGGGTAAACTGCTTTGTTTAACGAAGGTTTTCCTATCTTTTGTGATTTTGGTCGGAAAGTAATATCAATGTTTGGTAGTACTTATTTGTGTGAAAGTATAGAAGTCAGTTATATAAAGATTTACAAAATATAGAAAACTAAAGTCAATAATACTTGAACGACTGTTTTGTGAACTTTGAATAATTGCTATCAATTTGCCAGATTACTAATTATTTTGGAAGTGCTGCTATAATGTCAAATAATAGCAGAAAATGCCACAAAAGTGAGTGAATTATATTTACTTAAATAGAAATACACTGCTAGGTAGTTTTGAATGAATATGAGTTCATTGTATTTTATAATGTGATTTAGTAATTATTGTATTCTTATAAAGATTTCTTATTATTATTAAATCTATCCTTAAAACTTTTTTAAAATTATTACATTATATTTTTATCACAATAAAAAAATAATATAATTTATAAATTTATATTTAAATGATTTTTGCAGTCCTGAAGTCCTAGCAACATTAACTACAGATGTTGGCCGAATTCTAAGCAAACTTCATCAAATCCAACCAAATGGCACAATAAATTTTTTAACTGGAATACGTATTGCTCATGTATGTACTTTCTGCTTTAAGATATTTTATTACATTCAATTTTATAAAGTGCATATTTGCTATATTAGCCAAAAATATAGGTAAGAGTTTCTTTAAAAAATCAAAGACAAAAACAAAAGGAAAAATTTTAAAGTAAATATTCAATTATAAAGCAGCTTTTGAAAGAATTTTTGCCAATTTGTAAGAGTGTTAATTATTGTATAAATTCAAGAAACCCTTCTGCGGACCATTCTGAGTTTTCCACATAATTATAAGTTATAGTTTTAAAATATGATTTAAATTAATAAAAACTATTTTAAATAATTTACTAAAAAAATATTGTTTTCTCAATGAAAATATTTGATATAAAATATTGATTTGCTTATTAAATATGAAATCACATATTTGATTTCTTTATCTGTGAAAGAAGCAAATATAAAATACTCTGAATTGCAAAATGTAAAATTTATTAAAATAAGATTTAAAATATTTTTTAAATAATATAAATAATTTCCATAATTTACTCAAGTTAAACATTCTTTGCCAAAATTTTGAATCATCCAATGAAATTTAATAATTACTAAATTTGGGTATCTGCTGTTTTCATATAATAATTAAATTATACAGGTAATCCCAACTTAAAATCATTCAACCAATGATATTCTGATTTTATGATGGCCCTTATGATATTCTGAACTTTGTTATTTTCATAGCATATTAGATAGAAATACTTTTTTGTTTATTAAAAATATATTAAAGCAATCACTACTTTGTGGATCTGGGTTCAATTCCAGATGATTTTATAACTTTGAGGATCCAGAACCAAATCTAGATGATTATACCATATTAAAGGATTTTGCATTTCATCATCTATTATAACTACTAAAATTATTAACATTATGGGTCATTTTCGATACTTGCGATAAGATTATTAAAACATAACTCCATAGTAAATTGAGCGGGTTATGTTTTGATAATTCTACTTTCAATTTTCATATCTTTAAATAATCAATTAAATTGGGCTTAGTATTAAATGGATAGTTTAAAAATGAAATTCATATTAACAGTTATATTACCCATTAAGCTTTTGATTAATATTCTTTTATGTACAATTATTATTTAGAGTATCTATAACAACAGCAATTTTTATAATATATATTTATTTTCAGCTGGCATTAAAGCATCGACAAGGAAAAAATCATAAAATGAGAATAGTTGTTTTTGTTGGAAGCCCTGTTGAAGCTGATGAAAAAGAGGTAGGAAAAATTTTGTATTAACTTAAAAGTGTTTAAATTTTCTTTTATATCTATTAATTAACATTCTCCACTTTTTTTACATTTCTCACTTTTTGTAAAGATACAATTTCTGATTGTATAAAATTTGATTTTCTAACAAATATCTTCTTTCTAATGAAAAAAAATTTGGGTGATTTTTATTTTTATGTAATCTGAACAAAATTAGTCAATTATAAAATTTTCTTTACTTATAGACTACAGGTAGATCTCGATTAGTGCGAGTTCAAATAATGTGATATTCGATTAGTGGGATTTATAAAAATGATACCGTTTTTCACTTAGTGCAAGCAAATATTCGATTAATGTGAGTTGTGATTAAAAATTGATAAAAATTAAATAAAAGCAAACATTAAGCCAAAAAAAGTAAGATAAATCATTTATTCAAAAACATTTTCAGTGGATAGCCGAAAACATTTTTGAATAAATGATTTATCTTACTTTTTTTGGCTTAATGTTTGCTTTTATTTAATATCTAAAATAAGAAGTTTTCCTTATGCATTGATAAAAATTGATTTTTATTTTGGTTTTGATTTGGAAGTTGGTTTGATGATGGTATGAGACGTAATTCCTGGTAAGTTATTAATTTAGATGATGAACCATCCTCTTTTGTGATGTCAATTAACAAATTAATGTTAGTTTTCGGTTAGTATTAGTTTGGTTAGCTGGACGAGGAGCACTCCAAGAACTGTCACTTGGTTTTGAAGGAGTGAAACACCAGAAAAATGGGCTTTTTTTGGCGTTAGCTATTTAACATTACTATTATTCAGCTTTTTTATCATATATATTACAGTATAGTACAGAATTTTCTGTTTTAAAAAGTATTGAAATGGATAAAAGGAAGAACACTTTTGACGAGGCCTACCTGTATAGTATAATCATTAATTACTAGATGGCATCACCTTAGTACTAAATTCTAAATTTAATTAATTATTAACTCAACAGATGGTGGCACCATATTAATTGAGGCCTACCTGTATATCAAATGTACTGTGTGTATCATTGATTTTAAGATAAAATCCACTTCTGCTTTTTGTGAGGTTGGCTAATCCTTGGAATCTCACAAAGCAAGAACCAATTACCATATTTTACATATAGTTAATACTTTGAATAGTGCGAGAAATTCGTGGGACTCATTATTCGCATTAATTGAGGCCTACCTGTATATCAAATGTACTGTGTGTATCATTGATTTTAAGATAAAATCCACTTCTGCTTTCACTAAAGGATCTGGTATCAAATTGGTACTTGACATAATATATAATACCAATACTATGAGTTTCATAATGCATTTACTTCATTTTTCAAAAAGTTTTGCAATTATATGAAACTATTTAACTTCATAAAACAATGATTACATATTAATCTAGATGTGTAAATCTATATGTTTTATCTGTATATAAATTTGATCTATGATGGTATTTTTGTTTTTCTATTAGAATACACTGAATCTAATCAATGTAATGATTTAAATAGAGAAATTATTTTGTGTCTATTAGTTTTATTAAAATAAAACTAATAGACACAATTATCAAAATAATTATCATAACAAAATTTATAATTATAATGAATTTTTAACAAAATTAAATTGAAAACATCAACACTAACTTCCAGAAAATTTGATTTATCTTAGCCAGTAATTTAGCAGAATGATGATTCTCGAGTATTACATAAATTTAAGACAATATTTAAATAAAATTTAAAAATTTTTAACTAATAAATAAAATTGAAAAAAAATAATAGACTTTGAAAACAAAATTGCAAAGATCACTTAGCACTTAGTGCTCTGAAATTCAAAATCAAATGCCCATTAATAGGCTGAATATGTAAATTTATCATAAATTATTATATTATAATATTTTATGATTATTAGATAATCATTTTTATATTATTACTTATTGGAATGCTTTAATATCAATAAGTAAAAAGGCAGCAGTTTTCTAATATTCAAGAATCAGTTGTAGATTTTTAAATAGGAATTAATGGAAAATGAGTGTTTGGTTTATGAATTTGCATCTAACAAACAGTATTTAAGGTGTCAGATACCTTCATAAATTAAGGGATATACTCATATTAACACTAATCAGGGGATTAACCATTTTAATTTTAAGGGATATATGTACTCTTTATTTTAAATTCAATTGAATCAGAATTTTTTGGTATACTTGAAATAAAACAATATTGTAACCAAATAATGCAGCATGCTGGCACTGCTCCATTTTTAAATGTAGTAAAAGATAAGATCAAAGCCCTTAAAGACAACCTAAGGAGGAAATACATTAAAAAGCTTAAATGGATTTTTAAATGACAGCCAGGCAGCACCCATAATTGGGGACATTACATTTCCACTATATGCAGAACAACTCCTAAAGAAAAGCCCTTTGTGTTCTCTTTTGAGCAAAACTACAGTTCTGGATGGCATAACCATAGTAGAGGACATGTTACATAATATAGATGACTTAGAGAAGAAGAGACTAAGATGGACATACATAAACCAAAAAATGAGCAGAAACAATAACGAGAGAGAGAGAGAGAGAGACTTAATGCACAGGACACATATATACTTAAAAAATTATATCCTGGCTTAAAATGGTAATAAGTACACTATAAGAAGGAAAGACAAAACTAGAAAAATGGTTCTACTAAACAAAATTTATGTATGATTCTTTCCTAGAAATGTATATTGAACAAACTGATCCAAGGCAGCTATCTAAGGATCCCACCATGAAACTGGCATCCAGGATTAACAAGATAACCAAACATAAACACTTCCCATCACTATGGAAGCATGAGAAAGAAAGTGCACCAGCCTGCCTAGATTATTTACATATGTAAAACTTCATAAATATCCCTTAGTTGCAAGACAGATAGTAGAGAAGAGGACAGCCCCCACATACATTCTGTCAATCCACACACACACACATACACATGTATATCTCTATCCACATACATATCCCCCAGTAATGTTGTACACCATCAGACCAGTACTTTACTGGCCCAGTGGTGTACAACAATACTGGGGGAAATAGATAAATCAACAATGGTAACATCAGCTGTCCTAACAAAGATATGTAACATCAAAATGAACAAAAGGGACATACTTACAATGTATGACTTTGACAGTTTATATCCATCCCTCCACCTAGAACAGATTTGCATAGCATTTAATAGATTTATGTTGGAGAATCTACCCAAAGCCCAGGAAATTGCCCCTCTACTGAGGGACATAGTTCACGTAATTTGTTATGGCTCATACTTTAAGGATAAAATCTACGAGCAAACTAGGGAGGTACCATTAAGTAGCCTGACAGTGGGCCCCTTAGTAGAAATAGTGCTTAGAACTGTAAAAAGTTAATGTATACTGACATTCCAACCAACTTTAAAATTTTACATAAGATTTGTTAATGATATTATTGCCATATGGAAAGATGACACAAGATTTCACAATTTCACTAGGGCTTTTAATTTGCAAAGTCGCGAATTAGAACGAATGCAATACTAATAATTATAACTAAACCTAACGGTTTTGTATACTTAATTTTTTTCAAATTTTATTCTACCCTAAAACAGAACTATTTTATAAAGTATCAGTATCCCTCATATAACACGGTTTCGCTCTAACATGATTTGAAAATTGTGAAAACCCTCATATAACACAGTACTTTTACCACACAGTTTTTACTTAACATATTTAGAAAATTATGTTTACTCTCCTACAACACAAAACATTTTCATTAATACCATGAAACAGAATGAAAGAAAAATATATATGCAAGATCCTAAAAAACAATATATGTAAAACAAAAGGAAAAAGTATATAAGCTTATATAACATTCATTTAATAATTATATCTTCCTTACTGTTGTTCAGCTAAAGCGAGAATGTTTTTCTTTTTAATAATATCAATTTCACTTTCAGAACTTTTTTCTGCATTTAAAGTTGGTGTATCTTCTGCTCTCTTTACAAAATCTGTATTTAACCTGTTACAAAATAATCGTTCATGAACACCTACCCAAAAAAATTTATGAATAAAAAAGTTTTTTTTCTATTTTACATTCTTCTATTGATGAATAAAAACTTACTTTTTATCCAAAAACTGAATGTTTGGAACACAAAATAGTCGACAATTAACTCAATTACAAAATTAATTCAGTTTCAAATTGAAATCGAAAATAGACTGCATATCGTCCTCTCAGCAAACTAGAGAAATTGCATTTATGACTAATTTTAGCAAAATATTTCCTAATGATTGCATTTTATGTGTGTATTGTATGTCCATTGTGTGGATTTACAATTAACCCTTACACCTCTGTAGTCTCGTAAGACTTGACTGGCTGTTGATCTGCTTGTACTCTGTTGTCAATTACATTTTTGACAGGGACTAATTTCCTTATTTTTATTGAGAAATAATTTTTAAAATATCAATATTTATCATATTGTATATTTTTTTATCATAATAACCAAAATTTTGTTAAAATGTGGATTTTTAAATAAATTTTTTAAATAATTCAGTTCAATTTAATCGGAATCATCTAATACAAGTGTCATCTTTGGACTGCCGAAAATTCGAGAACATCTCCTCCAAATTTATCCAAGTTGTTGTATCATGTTCCACATCTCCTTCTTAGTTTATATTTATATTTATTTTTCAGATACCTTGATCCAATAAATTATAATTTAGGAAAGTTTGGCCCCTTTATTAATAATGATTTTAATGTTCTTTCACACACAAAATTTGATAAATTAATTTTATTTATAAATTTATAAATTTTAATTTATCAGAGAAACAAAGCAATCAATCCCATGCTTGACAATTGACATGGAAGTCAGCATTCTAGATTATGATGGGAAAAACTCAGCTGATTATGACGTCATGAGCTTATCCTTTATTTACATTAATTATATTTTAAAATATAATAAAAAAGTTTATATAATAAACTAATTTTTGTGTTATCTCTAGTCAAAACAAGTAATTTGTAGACAGTTGTGTATAATTATTGATAAAAAACAACCAACAAGGTCAACTACATCATCTTAGGCTATGGGTTAGTTACATTATGTTAACTAAAGGGAGAGCGATGACAACCTATCCCTTTTGTTTGAAATTGCTAATATTATTATGTTTTTAATTATTTTTTGAAAAAAATAATGACTTAGAATAACTAAATACAGAGAAATAATTCACTATCCACCATTTTTAAAAGGCACTGAGACAAATCTTGAGTAAAAAAAGCCTGTAAAAAGCAATAATTTATCAAAAATCGGTGCTAAATCTGGTATACAGATGGCACGGTGATTGCTATAAATACATATATATGTATACAAATTACAGCAATATTAACAAAAATAAATTTTCAAAAATGTCAACATTCTTATACATACTAATACTTCTTATAAAATAAAAAGTATTTATCAAACATTATAAGAAAATACGAAGAAAAATGACAAATAATTATTTTAATTATTTGTGTAGTAGAATACTGTATTTCATCCGCCAGGAGAGAGAGTACGATTGTTTGTTTACACATGGTATCAAATTACAATATAAATTGTCTACATTAGTTGTAAAAATTTTTTAGAATTATGAAATATTTGGTATTATTAGATGCAGAATATCATCAAGAATATAAGTATATAAACATTTTTTTAATCCGATGGTGAGATCATGAATAATTTGAAAAAATTATGTAATGTTTACATATGTTAATTAGACCTAGTTACTTACTTTCGTATTTTTTTTCTCTTATTCTTTTGATTTTTTATCCAAAACTAAAAAAGGATATCAGAATACAATATATTGCCAACAAAATTCAATTTTTTCTTGCCAAAAAATTAAAATGCAAAAAAGTTATGGCAAAAAAAACAAAACATCATATTTTTTGAAAGCAACCGTGCTATAGATTTGGATGGTTGAAATAAATTTTTTTCAGGAGGGAAAAGGGTTAATATTCCTAATAAAAATTAAGTTTCTTATGTGGAATTAAAGAAATTTATTTGTTTTTAATTAGTTTTGGAAAGTAACTCTCCTTTTTGTATTGGCTCCAAGTTTCATATTACACAGTTTCACACAACAGGAGTGTTTTTAGGAACCTGTCTACTGTGTTATACAAGGAATATCTATATAAACAATTGGAAGTACGACTGATTTGAATATTTATGTGCAGCCTTTCAATTGCTTTGTCCTTTAATATTGCCATTTCAGTATTGGGTTGTCCTTAAGCAGCCCTCTGTAAGAACTGAATTTAATACTCCTAGCGTAAAGTATCAGATTACAGGTGGAATTCTGCCATTTCATTTTTAAAATATTAAGATCATAATTACATTTAATATATTAAATTAAATTATTGATATATTAGATGTTTTAAATTATTTTATTATGATGTAGTAAATTTTATCTGCATAATTTATATTTTTCTTTACTTTTTAGTTATTAAAATTGGCCAAGAGATTGAAGAAAGAAAAAGTTAATGTTGATGTTGTTAACTTTGGAGAGGATGTAAGTTTCTCACCAGATGACCTTGTAAGTTTCTAGTCTTCCAAACCTTATAAACTCTGCTAAGATGATTTTAATCTTTCAAAAATATTTTTCAGTAAAGATATTTTGATTTAATAATGTTTACTTTATTCACAAAATATAAAAAATATGCTTTATTGCAATTCAAAAGAGGAGTGCCTTAGTTTTAGCTATATTCAGATCAATAACAGAAAATAACAAAAAAATATTTTATAGTAATCCAAAAACAGTTCAATAAACCATTAAACTTTAGAAAATCACAAGTAATAATTTTAGTTGAAAAATTACTACTTGTAAATATTTTGGTTGAAAATTTTTTATAATAAAACCAAGTAAATAATAATAATAAAATAACTTCATTAAAATAGTAAGTAATATTGAAATTATTTATCATTAATAAAAAAATATACACTTCAAATTGAAATAATTACATAATGTTAGTAATTATTAAATAAAGTTAGTATTGAATAGATTGTTATTACATTTAAAACATTAAAATAATTGAAGATAAATAATTTACAAGCAGAGAATAGAGTTTGGAAGTCTCGCATTGACATCTAGCTCACATGACCAAATATAATTTATAATATATATATCATACTGTTGCAATTATGCCTGTATGATTATTTTGTTGGTATAGTAGTATTAATAGCAGTTCAACTTATTTTTGTAAAATGCTTATTCAGAAATTTTAAAAATTTTCATTTTTTTTTCCCTCCTTATGCTGATAATAAATTTGAATATTCATTGATTTTTATCTTGAGAATATCAAAATACAGTGGAATTTGAATAATTTGAAATGTTGGGTATAATAATATAAATAAAAATTTTTTTGTAAAAATAATCTAGTCCTTACACCCATTTTAAGCAGGACAAATATATTTATTTATTTGTTTATTTATTCATTTAATAAATAGTTCTATATTCCAAATAAAAATGCTTTAGGTTTTTTTGGCCTTGATACTCTAAAAGTTTCTAGTGTCCAAATCTTATAGCCCCACCAATTGCATAAAAGACAGAAACATCTACATAGAATTCTGAAAAATGTGTTATAAATTTGATTTTTAATGGATATTCACAATGTATATATTTTTGGAATTCTTTGTAGATGTTTTTGTTTTTTATTATATAATTAGTAACTGATGAAGGTTGAAGGGAGCAAAAATGTTCTTATTTGATATATAGAATTATTTAAATAAATAAATGTGCTTGTTCTAATTAAAAGATTGTAAAAAGTAGATTATTTTAATAGAAGAAGCAGAGGTTTTTGAGATAGATATATTTGTTTTTGATTTTTTTAAATCAGTCTTGTAATAAACTTCTTTAATTCTAAAAATTTTGCCAATTTCAAGTTTTGATTGAGACAATAATTCAAACAAAAATTTAGAAAATTTTCACTTATTGGAATAAGAGACTGTAATTATTGTTTCTTATTCCAATTATAAGGATCATTATGGTTGAAACTTAGCTCATAACTTTTTTAAGTTAAATATTATTAATATAACATTTATAGTCAAAATAATAATAAGACACAGATTGCCATATTTTAAATTTCAAATTAAACTAATAAAAGAACTAAATCATTTTGAAAGTATCAGAAATCAATAAAACAAAAAATATAGCTTTTCCTCTTTTCCTCCTCCTCTTACAAGCACTTTTATAAATTACATCTTTCATTCAATTTAATGAAATTCTGAATATAAATTTTTCATACATTTACTCTGAAAATGCCAGCATTAGTAGCCAAATTAAAAGCAGGATAACAATGAAAATCTTATTCTGTTTTTGAATAAATTTAGAATATAGATGTTTGTTTTTCAGATTTCCAAGAATATATAGTATTTAATATAAAGAGCATATTTAATAACCATAATTAAAGAATGTGTGTTAAAAGATGAATGCAATATATATACAGGGTGATTCAAAAAGATTGTGCCAAAATTTACAGAATTGTAGAGAATAAAATTCTGAGTAAAAAAGTGTACTCGCATTTTTTTATTTGAGGCTCCATTTAAAAGATATAACGTTTAAAAGTTTTGTAATATCATTTCCAGTTCGTCAAAAATTATTTTAAAAATATGCTTATATGTATTTTTTAAATCATCTATAAATTTTAACTACTTAAAAACTATCCTAAAAAATTTATAGTCTTGAAAACAGATTGTTTATTAAAATAACAACCGTATATTTAAATGAAACATAATTATTTTTCAAATGTAGCATTCGTTTTTGAACATTATCATTTTTAAATATTAAATTGCTATGTTCGTAAATGAATGCTACATTTGTAAAACAATTACGTTTCGTTTAAATAAACAGTTGCTATTTTAATAAACAATCTGTTCTCAATGCTCTAAATTTTTTAAGATAGTTTTTAAGCAGTTAAAATTTATAGATGATTTTAAAAATACATATAAGCATATTTTAAAAATAATTTTTGACTGAACTGGAAATGATATCACAAAACTTTTACACGTTATATCTTTTAAACGGAGCCTCAAATCAAAAATGTGGACTAGAGTTTTCATTCGCAATTTTATTCTCTGCAAGTCTGTAAATTTTGGCACAACCTTTTTGAATCATCCTATATATATACAGGGTGTTTTCTAGCACCCTGTATATTAACACTTTAATTTTTCAAATTGAAAGGTTTAAAAGATAATCTGTCTTAACAGAGTCAATAAGTAAATCATTAACAAATCATCAGATATTTTTATTTCTTGCCACATATAATAAACAAAATATTTTTTTTGGGCTAAACTTTTTATCATATGTAGCACTGCAAAAAATACGTTTGTAGGCTTGATGGGCTTGATGGGCTGCTAATAATTTAAAGTGACTAATTCATTCTTTAATTCCTAATATAAAATTTATGTGTAAAAAAGCTAATGATTTGTTTATTTCATTTCTTCTAAATCAATTTAACCTCACTTTCAGATAGAATAATTTAAAGTGACTAATTCATTCTTTAATTCCTAATATAAAATTTATGTGTAAAAAAATTAACAGCACTAATTAGGAGAAAAATTTTACTACAGAAATGTTTTTAACTTACTCGGAAGATCTTACTAAACTCCACTATTTAGGCCAATAAAATAATCCACACCCCTTTAAATTGCCCGAGGGTGTTTACGTTTCATTTTTCGTAATTTTCTCCTAAATTTCAGTGAAATTAAAACAAAAAATAAATGATTAAGATATATTTTAGTTTATTTTAACAGAATTAACCACTATTTTCTAATAATTTATAATATTTTTTAATTTTCATCATTTTATAGCTCATTTTATGAAAAATTCAAATTTTTCTAAAAATTTCAAAAATATCATTTATCAAATTGCATAATCAAGATAACTTTGATAGATTGGATTATAAAATCAACAGGATGGGATTTAAAATCTAAATTCTATTGAGCTGTTCAAATATAAACAATGTTTGTTTACTTGTAATTTAAAAAAAATTTTTGACAGCTGAAAAAATTTAGGAACCACTGTCAGAAAGTCATATTTACATCGAATATGCACAAAAAACCGATTTGCAAAGATCAATTAATAAAATCAGAATTGAATTTTTAACTCATTTTTTATTGTTTTTTTATAATTTTTTGTTCCACTTCCTTGATGTCTGTCAATGGCAAAGGTACTCAGTGGATTAAAAAATAATTAATTTATAAAAGACATAGCACTATTTTTCAATTCTCCATAATGATAAAACTAAGGATATCTAGTAATAAAAAATCCAGGCATCTACCAGATCTCTGTAAAAAAAAAAATAAATATTTTGATCAGAGATTCACTTTATATTGGATATCATTCAGAGATTAAATATCTGTCTAGTCAAGCACCAAACTGACTTAAGCAGAGGAAATACAACAATCAGTTTTGTCTTTGTGCTTTAGAGAACATTTTCAACAAATGGCCAGATAATGGAAGACTTCACAAATAGATCAAAAATGTTACTGTAGTAAAATTTTTCTCTCATCAGTCTTGTTTATTTTTTTTATTTAACATTATTTTTTATATATACAGATAGTCCTTGACTTACGACCATGATTTAGTTGATAATCCTTGTGATTTGTTGATACATTTCACATACATAAAGATGATGATGTTTTGTCTGATATACTGAAAACATCCATTTTATCGGGTTCCTTTCTGATCATAAGTTCATTATCATACTTTATTGTCTATAATGAATATTATAGTTTAAAAAAACTAAAAATTTTAGTTTGTAAAGTAGTTTTGAGTTACAAATCATGTCAACTTATAATTTGACCATTGTAATAGAATCCCACTGTAAGGCAAGGACTATGACTATATGATATGTGCATAAAGCTTTTCATTTATGCTTATAAATTATTTTTTGAAATTTTTTAACTTTTATTAGATTTTTTCATTCATTCTGTTGTTTAAATTAGGCGACAAATTCTGAGAAATTAACATCATTCATAAATACTATTAATGGAAGAGAAGGAACTGGGTAAGTAAAAATTGATTAAACTTAATTATTTTATAACAACATTAAAATCAATACAGTAATTTTGGATATAGTTCTCATTTAGTAACAGTTCCTCCTGGACCTCATTTATCGGATGCTTTAATAAGTAGTCCTGTAATCCAAGGTGAAGATGGATCTGGTGGTATTGGATTAGGCAGCACAGGATTTGAATTTGGTGTAGATCCTAATGAAGATCCTGAATTAGCTTTGGTTTGTAATTTTTTCAATGATATCTTTATTTTTTAAAACATTTTATATAATTTTGATTTTTAATTTTTTGAATATAATTACTTTAATTAAAGGAAAAAATATTTTGATAATTTTGATTTAAACCAATATATTGATATGATATTTTATTCCTTTATGGATATAAGTTTAATTTATGTAATTTTTTTTAGTTATCTTAAATTTTCTGATAAAAATTCATTATATAATTAAAATTATATAAATTTATTTGAATTAATTCAAAGCAAGGCATCTATCTATCTATCTCTGTTTTTTATTTATTTTTTAATGAAGTAGACTTTTTCTTGTATAGTTTCATTTAGTAACTGGTTATAAATATTACATTAATTAATAGTCTATATTCATGCAATTTATAATTTTTATATGGAGTATATATTTTTTGAAATTTAATAATAATTATTTTTCAATAAAGAAATATTTGTTTTAATTAAAAATTGAGAATAGAAGCAATATATTTTAAAATATAGTAACATACATCATCTATTATAACAAAAAATTAAATTTGTTTTTAGGCAAAATAATATCTTAATTGTAGAAATGATAAAATTCTTTATTCTGAGAATAAAGAATTTTCTACCATTTCTACAAATAAGATATTATTTGGACATTTTTATGATGTTCTGCTTTGAATATTGACAAATGAGTGAAGTATTATGTGATGCAATATAAAATACAATAGAATTAGATTTTACCAATTTGACAGATGAGTTTCTATTATATTAGTATAACTTGAAAAATAGAAGCATAACTAATTGAAGAAGACTGATTTCACATTAGCAAATATTTATTAATGTGTTTAAACATTTTTATGCAATATTTTGTTATTTTTGGGATAATATTTATTGACTTTAAATATTTATTTTTAAATATTTAATAAATTTTCTTTATGCAGGCTCTTCGAGTATCTATGGAAGAACAGAGACAACGTCAAGAGGATGAAGCTAGAAGAGTTGCAGCTCAATCTACTAATAGTGGACAAACATCTAATGATGCTGCAAATCTTGCTCCAGCTCCAGCACAGCATGGTATATTTTAGTTTTTTGTTAGATCAGTTATTTGGTAAGCTTTTTGTAAGAGAAAATCACACTATCAAGAAATGAAGTTGATTGTATAGATTCAGTTAACTGAAAACAGAAAAATTACTCAAATATATTGTAATACCTTCAAGTCATTTATAATCAAAAGCTAATAAATCCTTTTTGATGTGATCCTTTTTGTATTAGTATTTTCTGCCCAAAAGCTGGATTTAATATTTAAGTTTGTTAAAAATTTTTAATATTTAAATAAATTACAATATTTTCATTATTTCTTAAAATATATATTTGAAATTTTCAGAATATCTTTTTATTATACTTTCTACATGTGAAAAATTTTGAATTTTGGCAAATTTGGTCCAGCAAAAGAATTTTTTTTTCTCTATTTAGTTTTTCTTTTTTATAAAAGGAAATTTTAAAAATAATGTATTTAAAATAATTAATTTCTATTTATTTTTGCATTTTATTTGGTGATTTCTGCATATTTTCCTGAATTGTTCCATTTGCCATTTTCTTTCTATTGATGATAATCCTTTATTTTTCATTTGATACCTCCCTGTTTTGTCTTCTGCACTAATATTTAACAAATAGAAGGCTAAGAGTGCTTAACATAAACATAATACAGTTGTATTCCGTGGATGATTAGAGAGAAACAGTACATCCACTTCATTTGCTTTCTAAGTTTTAGATCTATTTTCATATTAAAAATTTGCTTTAATTCACACAATAAAAATGTAATATCATGTAATTATTCTTACTATGCAAATAATAATAATATATTATATTTTTGGATCTGTTTTAATTTTTAAACCATTTACCATCAATCTTTTGTTCTGTTTGGTTTAAACTATTATATCATTACACTGCTCCATTTCCTAATAAATTATCAAACTTTAAGCTCCAAGTTTAAAAATGAAGTAGTTTTTTTCCTTTCCCTGCTTGAAGAGCTTAGTTTGATAATTTACATGGTTTAAATTTTAATGTTCCAAGTGTAATGGGAGTTAAAGGCTAGGTAAGTACTATAAGTATTAATAACATAGATGTTCTAAATAATAATGGATGTTAAATGTTGTTTATATTTTTGCATTTATTTTAACATTTAAACCATTTATATCAATCTTCTTTCCTGCTATATATGCTGTTAAAACTTTGATTTAAACGTAATAGGACTTCAAAAGATCAAGTGATTTATGGCTAGAGTAGTCAACAGCAATAAAATGACAGATGTATTATAAAATTCATTCAGATAATTTTAAAATTAATAATTATTATATATGATGTGAAAATCAAAATAAAAAATTAAATTTTGGAATGAAAAAAATAATTTCAAAATATTAAATAAAAATCACACAATTGAATACAATTATAAAATGAATTACAGGAATACCTCGATTATCGCGATTTTCGAATTATTGCGGTTTATAATTTGATACCAAAATTCCAATTATTGCGATCCAAATTCGATAACCAGAATTACATTTACCCTCCAAGTAGCTCGCTTAAAGCACTTTGGTCTTTGGGGTAGTCCCTAAAAACGAAGGGCTCTTAATCCCTTTGTTTTTAGGGCACCTACTCACTGCTCATCAGTAACTGTCTGCCATTGCCTGAAGCCAAGGCCAGCTTAAACCCATTTAAGCAAACGATGCACCGTATCGGGGGACTTTAAGAAGGAGGGCGCCAAAATTATCATTTTCTCAATATTGTAAAGGTGCTGAGTAGATGCTACGATAATTTTATCAATATTGTAAAGGTGCTGAGTAGATGTTACAAGAAAGCTGCATCGGGTCGCCAGGATCTCTAGAGCAGATATGGCATATGGATATTTATTTCTTTTCTGGATCTCTAGAGGAGAATCTGCATGGGGATATTTATTTCTCTTCTAATTTACCCCTACAGTGAATGCTAAAAGAAACAAGGATGATATCAAGTCTATAGCTATTAAGAAGAAACGTAATGATCAGCTTAAAAGATTACCATGTTTAACAGATTTCTTTTTTACCTCATATAAAATTTAATCAATAGATTTGAAAAATCCTTGGCAACGATCACCCAATTTACATGCATTATTTATCCTGATTATCGCGGATCCGATTATTGCAGTATTTTTCGTGGCAACAATAACCGCAATAATCGAGGTATTCCTGTATATAATTGAATACAATTATATATTATGGTCATATATATGCATCAATTATATCATATGGGTCATATACAGGAATACCTCGATTATCGCGGTTAATGTTGCCACGAAAAATACGGTGACTGTTTTGTGATTTTAGCAAGTTTTACAAACACAGGAATACCTCGATTATCGCGGTTATTGTTGCCACGAAAAATACCGTAGGAATACCTTGATTATTGCGGTTATTGTTGCCACGAAAAATACCGCAAAATCCGCAATAATTGGGATAAATAATGCGTGTAAGATGGGTGATTATTGCCAACGATTTTTCAAATATATTAATTAAATTTTTATGTATAAGGAAAAAAAGAAATGTGTTGAACGTGCTAATCTTCTAAGTTGATCACTTGGATAGCTGTATCTTTGATATCATCCTTTTTCTTTCAGCATTCATTGTAGGAGTAAGAAGAGAAATAAATATCCACATTACTTCAAGTAGAGGTGGATAGTTACTAGTGAATGATGAGCAGGCACAATTTTGGTATTAAATTATAAACTGCGATAAATCGAAAATCGCAATAATCGAAACCATGATAATCGAGGTATTCCTGTATATGCAAAGTTTTAGAAGGAATAAAATTACCTGCCAGAACAATTATAATTTAATATAAACAATCAAGAGTATCAAATTATTACTACAATTACATTGGTCCAGTGTTAGCTGAAATTAATTCAGCAACACAGTTATATTGTTCTAATGCAAAAATGTTAAGAAATACCATAAGTTAGGGAAAAATTGCATTTGAAGTTGAAAAACAGATTAGAATATATGAAATTACAACATGACTCTAGGTTACTTATTGCAACACTAAATCATTTTCATATTGAAAAATTTATAAATTTTTATTTTTAGGTTCTAGTGAAGAAGCATTATTGGAGAAAGCTCTTCAGATGTCCTTAGAATCAGATAGCACTCAATCTGGAGTAGGAACTTCTGCATCTACTATACCAGATTTTGCTATGATGACTGAAGATGAACAAATTGCTTATGCTATGCAAATGTCTTTACAACATGCACGTATGTACTTTTTAATACCTATTTTTCATGTAAAATCAGAATATTTTAAAAATTTATCTTTTATAAAAAGTTTCTATGTAAAAAATAAAAACAGATAATCAATGTTAAAAAAACTTAATTCAGCAGTAATTATATGCTTTTGATAATTTAAGTTATTATATAATGATTTCAACCTGGAAGACCTCAGGTCAAATCCTTGGTCCCACTCCTCTTATTTTTTCAAAAGGTCTTTGGCCTGTTTATCATCTCCATCCTTTGCTTTCTAGTTAACTCTGTTACAAATCATAGCTTGATTTGTTATTCTACAGATACACGAAGAATAGTAATGTGTGGCTTTAATTTAGCCCAGCAGTGGTTTCATGGCTGTTAGTCCACAACATTGCCATACTCGGGAGTTGGACAGAAAAAAAATTTTTTTTTTTTTTTTTCAAAATTTTGAAAAAAACAGAATTTTCTTGAATTGCTAGGTCCTTCCCAATGCATTCATTACATGTTGCAAAGCATTAAAATCAGCCATTAAAAAATGTGTGGACTGACAGTCCCTCCAAGAAATCTGTTTTGATTCCCACTATGTAGATTACCATAATTAACAACAGTTCAACAGGGAGATAGCAGAGAAACTGAATGTATTGCATACATGCATTCTAAACCACCTAAAACAAAAAATCCTTGAAAAATCCGTAATGACTTAGTTTCCAACCCAATAATTTACAGATCCAGCCCAAGGCACAATGCAAGTCATATACAGCATTAGGGCACCTTACAAGATTATTTAACTACTATTGTCTTTAAAAATTATAGGGGGTGCTATAAAAGAACTTTGCAGCAGGACACCGATTGCACTAGGGCCGGCCCTGATAATTTATATATATTTTTATTCTCATCTATTTTTAACATCCTATATTATAAAAATTAAATTGACAACCTTATATTACTACATATTTTTCTTTATAATATAATAATAATAATTTTATTTTCTGTATAGAAAATACAAGCATCTATATAAAGATATCTTACAATACACTGAGAGGCAGTGACAGATCTAGATGTTTTGTTACCTGAAGCAACATTAAAAAATGGCACCCTTCTCCTTTTCACTCATGCACATTAATACATAAACATATCTAATACTTTGGAACCGGGAACATGATATCAAATACATAATCAATGATAAAACATTAAAAACTTGAATTTAATTGGGAGACAGTAAATCTAGATTGGATTTATATACAGCTTTTAATGAAAATAAAGTGGTATCTATGTTAAAAACAATAATAATAAATAAAGCATAGTTGTGAGTATGATATCCTGATTGTGATATGCCAATGTGGAAAAACATGAGGAGAAAAATATTTTGTTTAAATAGACTGTCATTCAATCTTGTAAATAATAACAATTTAATTCACACTGGTTTCTCTTTCTCTCCCTTGATTATTATTATCCATTAGAAAAATATGCCATTATGTCTTTGTAGACCAACTTTACAGCACGAAATATTTTCAAAATAAATATAATTAAGCTTGTGTACGAAATTGCAACTGCATTTTATATCCCCTCATAATTTTAACCTTACATGGATGTCTCGCTTGTCTCAACCTAGATCTGGCAATATTGGGAGGTATACAAATGTGCAATACTAGCACTGATATATGAGGTGTCTTTGTACAGAAACTGATTGGTGCCCCTGCAATAAATTATTTAATTTTTAAATCTACATTATTATTTTACAATCTGATTTTTGTATTAAATATTTATATATCTTCCAAGGCAGCAGAATATTGAATCAAAAATAATGATATATCCTGAAAACTAAATGAAGAGGATGAATAAAAGATACCATTCACAGCACATATTTATTAAAAACATAAAATATTACTAGAAAAAATATAGTAATTTCGAAAATGTTGTTTATAATAATACTTTTCTAGCTTTTGCACTGGCAAATCTTTCAATGATATTAGTCATGTCTAATTTATCTAATATTTCGTTTTCTATTGCAATCAATGATAAATTCGACAACTGTTCTTGGCTCATTGATGATTGTAAATAATTTATGATTTTTAATTTAGAAAAAATTCTTTCTGGAGAAACAATTCTTTTTATTCTTAATGAGATAGCTTCTGCAGAAAGAATTCTTTCTGCAGAAGCTAAATTCTTAATGAGATAGTTGCATTTGGAAATGAATCAATTATTATCAAATCAATAGATGTTCTTTTTATTCTTAATGAGATAGTTGCATTTGGAAATGAATCAATTATTATCAAATCAATAGAAATTAAAAATTTGTTTCTGTAACTAAGTTGTTATAAGTTATTAATTTTTTAAAAAGTAATTAAAAATAATTTTTTAAAGTAATTAATATGAATGGATTTTTCCAGTCATTTTTGGCACGTCTTATAGTTTAGCACCAGGGTTGCAGAGTTGGAGTCGGAATTTTAAACTGCCCGGAGTCAGTGTCAAATTTTTTTTTGAAAGGTGGAGTCTGAGTTGGATCATTTATCATCCAATTCTGCAATCTTGGGTTGCAGAGTCAGAGGTTTTGGGTGGAGTCAGAGTCGGATTTTTGAACTGTCAGGAATTGGAGTCGGACCTTATAAATTTTAGGGAGTCAGAGTCAGTGTCGGATCATTTGCCATCCATCTCTGCAACCCTGTTTAGCACAGCGGCTCTCAACCATTTTTCCCCTCAGGCCACATATATAAGGTGTAGTAAAAAGTAATCCATTATTTTTGCATGAAATTGAAGGTTTTATTATCATTATATTATTAATGTAATAATTTTAAGTTAGAGCAAAAGTTGTTTGCCTTAAACAATAATATTTGTGACAATGCACCATAAATTTCTTGTTCATAAAGAGTACTTCATTGTAACCTCTCTCTGAACATTAAACAAAAAATGATATCAACTATGTAAACACATTATCATGGAAATAAAGTTATAGTAAAGTTTAAGTGTAGTCAGATAAAACTTATTCCTACTTAATCACATACATGAAGCCCAGAAGTATTAAAGAAGAAATTGTAACAAATTATGGTACCAGGTGTGTTTAAAAAATGAAAGGAAGAAATGAACAAATAGTCTGAATAAAAAGGAAAAAATGTGAGTAATACAAAGTATCATCAACAGCATTTTTTTAAAACTCTAAATGAACACAGTCACATTGCAAACAAAGCAAAGTGTAATGGCTGGAAACATTGATGATTTAAAATATCCAAAATTAAATTTGGAAAATTATTCAAAATGGTGTATTTGAGCTGAAGCAGACTAACAGAAAAGGGATCCTGAACTCACATCTTTCAGGGAAGATGTGAGTTCAGAATACAGTAATACACTCACAAATGAACAAAAGGCAAGGCAAGGGCATATCTAGTTTGGGCAGTTGAAGATACCTCTCTAAGGCAGTGATTTTCAACAGGCGTGCCACAAAAATTTTTAAAGATAATTAATTAAATTATTTTTGAAAGAAGTCCAAAGCACAGTAAGTATATATACCAAAAGTAAAATCTCTTTATATTGCTTATACAAGTATATCATTGTTATAATAAAAGTATATATAATATAGTAAAAAATATATATGCATAAGCAAGTGTTTTTTTTATCATCATAATTTAAATGTCCTGCAAAGTTTAACAATAAATTCAAGTGTGCCATGAGATAAAAAAGATTGAAAAACACTGCTCTAAGTAATGTGGAGGTATCTGATGCAGTTAAAGAAACATGACAAATTTAGAAGAGATGAAATGAACTATGGTGTATTGCGTTCACTACAGATATTCAGTGATTTGCTGTACATGTCGAAGAAAGAGAAAAAAACCAATGATAGAGTATACACTCAATTCTATTTTTACACAATAACTACATTCCTGAAGAATACATGTAAAAAAAATTAGTGCAAAAAAATATATTGTATCTATGGAAAAATAGATTGGTTCTAGACCTAAAAAAATCAGCAAAAAGAATACAATAAACCATAAGAAAAATCATGCTAGAATCTTATCATTTTTACGTGCTTGCACTTTTTATTTCATAAAGATGGCACATGTATATAAAAATGTATTATATAAAACAAATTATTATTTCAAAAGAAAAATAACATATAACTAATTCATAAATACAAAAATTAGGCAAAATAATATGAGTTACACATAAGATTTTATTCATTGTCACTTTCTGACAAATAACTCATATGTTTGCCTAAGACAGCAATATTGTGTAAGAATTCCGCAATGGGTCTATTTAATTAACGTCAGTCCTGACATCAGGGAATGTTTATCATGTTTCCCCAACACGTTGAGAAGGCCGAATTTAGTGTACAAAGTTAGAATAAGGTCGCATAGTTAAGCGGCACAGAGCTCCGAGTTCAGAAGAATGACAACTGGTTAGGAAACA
Organism: Olivierus martensii; assembly: GCA_000484575.1. Classification (NCBI taxonomy): domain Eukaryota; kingdom Metazoa; phylum Arthropoda; class Arachnida; order Scorpiones; family Buthidae; genus Olivierus; species Olivierus martensii. Next base: position 76,021 of record AYEL01062204.1, read on the forward strand.
AAGCAAAGCAAGTTTATTTAGCAAATAATATCTACAATAACTAATAAATAGAATAAGGTCGCATAGTTAAGCGGCACGGAGCTCCGAGTTCAGAAGAATGACAACTTGTTAGGAAACAAAGCAAAGCAAGTTTATTTAGCAAATAATATCTACAATAACTAATAAAGGTAACAAGAGACTATCTGATCTAAAAAGATGTGAACAATTTAGAGTTAATTGAAAGATCGAAAAAGGCCCTAATGTCGCGCGCTGCGGTATACCTAGGAAATAGAATCTTTCTCTTGTTATAGATGTCTTGATTCCTGTTATAGGATGAGTAACTGTATTTCTCTTCCATCTTCAATAGTGACGTCCACCCGGTTAGCGGGAAGTGCTGATTCTTCTATGCATATCGGATTCTTGCTTATAATAATCCTTCCTCTATATGTCTAGGACTATTCTTCTAGGATTAATCTCCTAGTTTCTTCATCATTTGTAAAATTTTTAGCAGTATTTTTCATAAATTTTTAAATTTACTTGAATGCTGTTAGCTTTTACTAATTGAGAACAATCTTCCAGAACACTTGTGGGAATATCATCTAAAAAAGTAGCAAAGTGGATAAATGAAGTAGTTAATTGGCTTAATAAGACTAGGTCAGAAATAGAGCATGTTTTTTTAATTTATATCAAAAAATCCCAACATATATGAAAAGGGTTTCATCTCATACATAAGCAGCTATAATATATTTTATGTTTCTCTAATTGGACTGCAGATGGTTTATTGTATCAAACCACCCAACCACCACAAAATGTGGGGTAAAGTAGACTTGGTTGCAATTTCTCAGGAAGCAAATGGCTGCTATAAAGCAATAAAAGTGACAGTCCATTAAAATGGCTGCAAAGTGTTTATGTTCCATTTTTTTGTGATTTTCTCCTGAATTTTAGTGAAATTAAAACAAAAAATGAACAATTAAGATTAGTTTATTTTAACAAAATTAACTAATATTTTTCTATTATCTACAATATTTTAATTTTGAGCATTTTATAGTTCATTTTATGAAAAATTTGAGTTTTTTTTATTTCAAAAATATCATTCATCAAATCTTATAATTGGAATAACTTTAATAGATTAGAATATAAAATCAACAGGATGCAATAAAAAAATTCAAATTCTATTGAGCCAGTCAATAAAAAAATATATATAAATATTGTTTGTTTACATATAATTTAAAAAAATATTTCAGCAACTGAAAAAACTTAGGAACCACCATTGAAAGCAGATATTTTCACATAATCAACAGAAAAAACCAATTTGCTATAGCTGGATTAATAAAATCAGGATAAAATTTTTTTAATATATCAATTTAATTCATATTTTTGAGCGATATTCTATATGAAACCAATCACCTGTTTGGCTTGAATTCTATTCAGCAACATGTGACAAAAAATTCTGAAAAATACATAAAAATACCTTTTTATTGTTTTTTTATCACTCTGTTTTGACATCTATATGCATCAAATGCACACAGGCATAATTATTTCATGATGTCTATACACAACAATAAGTGATAGTCTATACATAACAAAAGCACTGAAGGGGTTAAGAAATATTTTTAATCTATCTACTACCAAAGATATAAAATCAGAGATTCAATTAGCTAATTAACAATCATTAATTTAAAATGGAAAGTTATAATTGTTCTAACAAGTAATGCCCAAAATAATTCTCTTGAAAGCAAATGGAAAATTTTTAAATATTAAAATAGCATTATGAGTCATACAAAATATGATCTGATTATGCATGATACAGCTGCTAAATTTAATTTAAGCAAACTTGTGTTAACTCTTCATCAAGCACAATTGAATCTGAATCTAATATATATAAATTGCATGACATGTCATCAGAAAAAAATTAAAGTATCTAAAAATTCCAATAGTTAATTGCATTCTGTCAATTATGGATATGAAGATCATAAACATATATAAAAGGAATTATAAAATAGGAATTATAAAGAAATATTATTATAAAAAATTAAACTTGATGATATCATTAAGACATAATCAAACTCTTTATATTCCACTATGCAGATTATGTACATCATCCTGATTTTTTCATGTTTGAGTAGAAATAGATACTACTAAAGCTGATTAATTATATGAGTGTACATTCACGGATTAATCCATTTATATAGTTTTTATCATGAAAATAGTGGTTTTTTTTCAATTATATAATTACTATAATAGTTTTTCTTAATGATTTAAGAATAACAATTTTAGGCTATTCCAAGAGTCAAAATCCTGCTAAATTAATAAATATTGGAAATGGTATTAATATGATATATAAATTGATAGATGTATTTATATGGCAATTACATAGATATAATTACAGAATTATTTTTTAAAATTCTTTTCGTAATAGACTCAGACCCAACTTTAAATCATTTCAATTTGTGCTTTAAGTTGTGTTGTAAAATAATTAAGACAATATTTCAATTTGAATCAAAAAATTCCATATTTGAGTATCATTCCAGGAATCATTTTTCCTTTGGTAACACAGCAGTCTGCATTACATGAATTGATTACCACTCCTGATACGTTTGTACATATATATTTGTAAATACAAATGAAATCCATTTATCTTGATAGTCACCATCTTTAGGAAATTGAGATAAAGTTATATTCCTGATTTTTTTTATTGCTGTTAGTGCAACCAATACAATACAATATTTTTGTAATATTGTGACAAAAATAAAATTTTCAATATGCCATAAACAGTTAAATTAAAATATTTTTATCTAAATACATTGTTTTATTTATCGAATCTACAATGCTAAATTACTTATCACTCAGTTTTACATCATCAATATGGTGGCTAATAGATGACATATGTACATTGTTACACCTTTTACTTTTTATATCATGGTGAAAAATTTTTCTTCCCTTAGTAGCAGCACACTGCATTGTCCAGTTTCTGCCCCAAGTATGAAGACAATGTAATGTACATATTGTAAATGCCTCTTGCAATTTTGCTTGTTAAAAATAGTAGTATTGGTTCTTTATCTTCCATATTTCAATGGTTTCTTATGGAAATTACTACTTCAATCTGTGTCATTTCACTCTGAATTGTGTTTTGAACATATAGCTGACATAAAGTGGGGTCTGGTTGTAGTTTATTAAATAATTAAATTTTTGAACCAAGAATTTCAATTTATTTCTGAAGTAAATTAAGTTTATAATTTAATTAACTACTTTGCTAAGAAATTACTGATAAATTGAGAATGGAACATAATAGAATTTAAATGAAACTTACTTTCATAGCTGCAGTTAACCCATCTGGTTTTGTTAAATATGTATAATAAATCTGACAATATTTTACATTATTACAAGCACGCTGTAAAACAAAATTCCAAGTTTGTTTTTGATAATTCCTGCTAATTGGATCTAAATGGGCTTGAATAGCAAATTTCCACCATTTTCTTGGGCTATAAATAATTTAATAAAAGTTTAATATCAAACTGGTATTTATTAGCTATTTTTAAATCTAATTATATATAAATTTTAAGTTTTGATAAATATTTTTAGTTTAATCAAAACTGAATACAGGTGCTCCCCTACTTATGATCATTTGATTTATAATGATCTAATCTTATAGTTGCCATTATGCTATTCCAAACTTGACTATTTTCACAGCATATTGGCTAGAAATATTTTCTATTTTATTGAAAATTTACAAAGCCAAAGCCACATAGTAGAGCAGCTGCTTACCACTTAGGAGGATTTGGTTCAATTCATGATGATGAACCTTGGAAGATAAAATGATTTTGAATTGATCTTCTGTCACCTTAGAGTATATCAAGTCTTCTATTGTCTACTATCACTACTAAAATTACTACCATTATCAGCCATTTTCAACTTACAATTATTTTCAACCTATAGATGAGATTATCAAAACATAATCCCATTGTAAATAAAGGAGCACTTGTAATTTTTATCAAAAAATTTTTTATCTTACTCTTTTTTGATAGGAACATTTGGCCTCCATTTTCTATATTTCCAAGAAAAATCTAATCGTTCCAGTTCTTTTAGCATATGTATTATCTGACTATATTGAAACTGTAATTAAACACACAAGTTAATCTTGAAGGAAAAAATATACTTTTCAAACCTACAATAAAAAATATTTTGTATTTGCATACATAAATATATAACTTCAAACTCATATAATCTAGAAATCTATAATTTTATGTACATAAAGGAAATCATGAAAGTATATATTAATACATTAGTGATGCACGAAGTCCTAAAAACTTTTGGATGCTAATACTCAATAAGCAAAGAAAACATCCTACCAAATATGCCAATTATTTTCTAACAGGAAATTGGACATGCATAGTAGCATGCTCACTGTTTATAATTCTTAAAAGTCCATGATAGAGTAAATATAACTTTTTGCTATTCTAGGTATTATTATTATTATTATTATTATTATTATTATCATCATCATAGTCCAACAATGTGGGCACGGAGTATCTCCAGGGCAAAGTGCTATGTCGGACACGAGTCAAGACATAGCTACTTGTGATGTTTAGTTGTGAGTTAACTGTCTGTGTCAATGTTGAGAAATTTTCTTACTATGTGGCACATATTGAGTAGCGATGCTTTTTGAAGTGTTACGTATGTCTTGGGATGTAGATATAATGTTTTGAGGCTTTTGTGTAGTGTGTGAGGGATTATTCTTGTCGAGGAGAGAATAACGGGTACTGTGATTACCTTTTGCATTCCCCAGAGGTGCTTAATTTCTTGTGAGTGTTTGGTGTATTTGCTAATTTTTTGGGTGAATGCATTTTGGATGTTGTGTGTGTCTGGTATTGAGATGTCTATAATGTAGGTAACTTATCCCGGATGTTGTGTGTGTCTGGTATTGAGATGTCTATAATGTAGGTAACTTGGATGTTGTGTGTCTTTGTTTGTTTGTCTATGAGAGAGGTGTCTGGTCTGTTGTGGTGTATGGTTTTGTCTAGTATAGAGATGTCTATAATGTAGGTAACTTTGTTTTGTTTGTCTATGAATGAGATGTCTATAATGTAGGTAACTTTGTTTTGTTTGTCTATGAGAGTGGTTTGTTTTGTTTGTCTATGAGAGTGATGTCTGGTCTGTTGTGATGTATGGTTTTTTTGTCTATGATTGTTCTGTCATAATATATCTTGTGTGTCGAGTTTTCTAAGGTGTCGAGTTTTCTAGGATTGTGTCTGATATGTATTTGTAGTATAGTCACATCTTGTGTGTTGAGTTTTCTAAGATTGTGTCAGGTATGTATTTGTAGTATTGAATTTTCTAGGATTGTGTCTGGTACGTATTTGTAGCATTGGTGTAAATGTGTTTATTAATTTGTTTTTTGAACACAGTAAAAAGCTCTATTTGCAAGGCACAAACACTTTTTATTAATCTAAAACGACTATATAACTCACTTCTATTGTTCCCACAAAAGATGCGATTTATTACTTATCTGTTCTATCATTTCTTCGCCAGAAACTATAAACAGAGCAACCTCTATGGGCTAAACGGAAAGTTAATGCCTTGAATTTAGAACAGCCAAATAAAAATGATTGAAGACAGTAAGAAAGGCTTTTTGAACTAGCATTAGCAGAAAAATTTAGCGTGGTGAGAAAACAGATCCACAAAATATTGTCTCAAAGAGAAATTCTGATTAAATGGAGGAACAACAAAAATCACAACCTTAAGCAAATGACATCCTGCAAGAAACATGCTGAAGAATTAAATTGGCAACAACAATAGAAAATACAGTACACTCCCGAGTATCCGGCCTAATGTGGTGGAAGGGCAGGCCGGATAACAAAAAAGCCGGATAGGCCGGAGTTCTTTTGTATTTGTTCAGGTACTTCTCTTTGGTTAAGAGAAAAATGTTAAAGATCTCTCTCTAATAAAGGAAGTTGTTCTTGTTAAACGTCGTCGTCTGTTCTATCTGCCGACTCTCATTACCTGTTCTTACGCACGTCACTCACTGCTCTTTAGGCCAACGCCTGTCAACATCGTCCTCGGGCCTGCGGGCCTCGCAAATGAACAACGAGCAGAACGCTGCTCTTTTCCTGTCACCTCCAATCCTATCGATGTATTGCTTGGCATTTAATTACATTTTTTTTTTCTTCGAGAACTTTAGGATCTATCTTTATGATAGTTGTATAGATGTGCTTATTCGTGCTTTTTTTTAAAATTATTAACTACATACTGTTTTATCTCATGAAAAGTTTACGATAATTATCACATAAGTAGCTTTTTTTTTAAATTATTAACTACATACTGTTTTATCTCATGAAAAGTTTACGATAATTATCACATAAGTATAAAAATCCTGTATTTTATATCGTATTGTTATGCTTATAAAAATTTATATAAATATCCCTTAAAATTTATTAAATCGTCCATTCTTATATAAAAATTAAGGAAAACAAAAAATAACGATATGAAAAATATAGTAGTATAATAAAAGTTAGTAAAAAATTACGTACATAAGAATTATACATAAGAGTTTATCAGAAGCAGCGTATAATATATACGTAATTTTATAAAATACAGTGGTTCTCAACCAGAGGGAATTTTAGTATTTCAGGAGGGAATCCGAATCACTAATGAAATGAAATAAAATAAAATGTCCATTATAAACTTTTTTGGGGCATAAAGTTTATTTATCATAAATATTAATAATAATAATATTTAATCTTAAAAGAAAAAAAAGTTTTTTACAGCTTATTTCCTTGTGAGGCTATTTCAAAAAAAAGTAAAGTTTTTGTTAAGACCAAGTAAACTTAGGAGTGGAAAAAAGAGCAAATATCTATTATTTATTTATTTATTTGCTAGATTTGTTTCATTTTTCATTCCTCAAAGGATTTGTTAGAACTTGGAACCAAAAGTAATAAAGAACAATACATGTAATTGTCGTACGATATATAGATAAGAGCAGAATACAAAATACAGTTTTTGAGTTACGTTATCTTGGGATGAGAGAATTATATTCTAACAATGTAAGTTGAAAAGTGGAAATGGAACAAAAAAGGTTGAGAATCACTGATATAATATAATACAGTACTATAGTTTCTAAATATTATTTATTATAAAACATTTTAGGTATGATAACAAATTTTAATTTTTCAGCCAATTGTTTCTAGTCATACGCTGATAGATAAAACTAATACTTATAATCTTCTTCATTGCTGGCTTAGAACAGGATTACTAATCAGGTAAGTTCTGCGTTAAAAAATAAAAACTTTGCGATTTATTATTCTAATAAAATATCTTACTTCGTATGTAGAGTATTACATATAAATGCTTATTAAATATTTTAATATATCGAATTTTGATACATACATAAAGCATTGAAATTTGAAACTCATATAGTATTTTAACATCAAACAAAAATCTATTTAATTCCTTAAAATCCGCTATTTTTGACAAAATTTAATTTTATGAATTCCTATAAATTTAGTATTTTCATTATATATGTTACAGGACAAACCCGAATTCAGGAAATACTAGAATTTTCTACAGGCAAACCCGAATTCAGGAAATACTAGAATTTCCTAGTCAAAACGAGAACGCCTAACGCTTGTCGGATGTTCTAGTATTTCCTAGGCCGAACTTGAAATGCCAAACATTTCTTGGACTTTCTAGTATTTCCTAGGCCGAATTCGAAATGGCGAACATTTCTTATTCAAAGTCGGGAATTTCTAGTTTTTCCTAGTCAAAACCCGAAATGGCAAACAATTAAAACGAAAGTCTTCATTTCTCATGTATTCCCGCTGAAAGTTCGATATTTGCCAACAGAAATTTCTTTCTTTATAGCAGGGTTCTTAGCCGTTTGAGACTCCAGACCCTCAATGGATTGTCAATGGTCCCACACCTCCTTCACTTGACTATCGAAATAATAATCACCATTCTTTATATTAGTTGCCAGTATGATTTTAATAAATGTCAACAGTTTGAATTTACTGTACTTTAGGTTAGGTTAGGTATATTACGCCGCCATATCCTCATGGGATATTCTGTATCTGGCGGCAGTGGGGAATTTGTGTTTCAGGATGGAATCAGAATCACTAATGAAATGAAATAAAATAAAATGTCCATTATAAGTTTTAAAATAATCTAATAAATAGTTTAAAAATAGATAAAATAAATTTATTGTACTACAGAAAAAATATTTTCATTATTATATATGTATTATTTAAAATACACCTTTTGAGTTAGGCTATCTTGGGAAGGGGAGGAATTGTATTCTGAACTAAGTTGAAAAGGGGGAATGGAGCTAAAAATGTTGAGCATCACTCTTCTAGAGGAAGGAGAAAGATAAGCTGGGCCTAAACCCTCATATAATTAAACAGTCTTCAGCACTTATTTAAGCAAAAAACTATACTTTAATAACTATTAAAGATCTTTCGGCTTAATAAAGCCATCATCAGTAACAATACTTTTAAATAAAACGAATTAGAACAAATTAATTTCTTCGAATACAAGAACAGTAAATTAGAACATAGTATGATATTTAAAATAAAATTATAATATTAGTAAGTAAAAATTATAATATTAGAAAGTATATTAAACACTCATATAAATTTTTCTTTGTGGGTTGGGATCCTAGTTTAATCCCAGATCCTCTGGTTAGAAGTCAAAGCATTTCATTTGGCAAATCAGTTGTCCCCTTGCTTCATGGTTTAACATAATTTTCATAGACAATATTGTATACTTGAGTTGGTGCTCATAAAATGTGATTACATGGTTTTCTACAATTACTTTCATAGATTTCCAACATAAGCAGGAAACATAAGAAAATAGAACTTTATTCTATTCAATTGCCTTAAAAGCTTTAATGTTTTAATTAATTTAGTTTTTGTTTGCAATGTAATAGTGAGGCAATATTAAATTAAGACTTTCTGAGGAAAATTAAAACTTAATATGTGAAGCTAACTTTTGAACTTAAAAAAAAAATTGCTTTTCCTAACAGTGATTTTGCTTTATAAAATTATTTTGGTTTATTGATGAGAAAAGTGAATATGTATATAAACTAAAAATTGATGTTGGAAGTACTTGATTAATTCGTTCCTTAAAGAATGTATATGAACATTATTGTTTATATCTTATGGAAATATAAATTACAGTATTTTAAATTTATAATAATAGATGATATTATAGATATACTAGCTGAAACCCGCAAATTTTTGCAGTTATAAACATTTTAAATATTTTAATAAAAGTTTGCTACAATTAAACCTCTTTATATAAGGGATTTTGTGTTTGAGTTTTCCAAAAACTTTGACACACAACCTTTTACCCTAGACAAGGCAACATATAATTGGCCATGAGTAAAAACTGGATGAGGAATATAATCCTGGATCTATTAAATTATTTTCCTTTTTTTTCTGTAGGGTAATTTCATAGTAAAAACATTTGCAAAGCGTTGCAGTTTTATATTGCATCTATCACATGCTGTACACTCTCCAGTGAAGAGTCTCAGGAACAGAGCTGCCAGATCTGAATTGCTGAAAGTAGTGAGCTAAAGGACTTTGGGACAGCAAGAAATTTAAAAAAATAAAAATCAAATTAAAAATAAAAATCATGTGCAAAAAGCTGCTAAATTAAATAATAAATACAGTAGAATCTCTATATTCAGAATTAATTGGTTCCTGAGTGTGTTCTGAATATTGGATCATTTTTTTCCATAGGAAATAATGTAAACTGGATTAATTCGTTCTGGACCCAAAAAGTTACTTTTCACAAACCATTTTTTTAAGTCAGAATTCTGTTTAATTAAACTTATAAAATAACAGATATGATTACAAACAGTATATAAGATTATGTTCAAATCTAAACTAAATGAGTTCAGAAGTCCACTTACTGTGCACCAACATTAAAATATAAGATGATGATTACTTAATATTTTGACAACCAAATGTGCTTTCATCTAACATGTTAACACTGATGATTATCATGATGTTTATCAAACTGTTTTAATATTTCATAAAAACTGATTTACTTATTTTATGGATACTTGAAAATTTATTTTAATTAAAAATAGAAAGATTTTAAATGCCGTAATGACCATATAAATCAAATCATTCTTGTATTCTTAGGCTATCATCTATTAGAATATAAGAATGATCTCAATTGTGGAAAAACAAATGTTAAATTTTTTAACACAGTATTGGTGTATAATTCTATGCTGCAAAGTTTGACATTTGTTCTTCCATAGTTGAGGTCATTCTTATGCTCTGAGAGATGGTAGTCTAAGAGCACAAGAATGACTTTATTATTAGTTGGGACAAAATCAATACTGCAAAACCCAAGTATATGAGCAAGTATACTAGTAGCTGAATCTGTCAATATAGAGAAACTCTTGAAGATAGAAATGACAATCAATTCTTATATTCTCTATCTAATGCTTACACAATTTATTTATGATCACTTGTACTTACACTAGTGATGTAATCAGTAAAATCTCTGATTGGTCAATATAATTCACATGCATGCAAATTCATGCATAATGATGAATTGAAAGCATCCTTTGTTTGTAGTTACTATAGTTTGTATTTAACTTTATTACAATAATAAATAGTATAATAATAAATGTTAGTAGTAGAAAATCCATAAATTTAGAGCATTTTCAATTTATGACTTGGTAGTTTGATTCAAACCAGTAGTCTAATTGTATTTCCTGTTATTAACCAAATAATAATTTTTAATTTGTTAATGTTTTGCTTCTAATTGTTCTGTATTCCATTGTAATCTATATATTTTTATCATAAGAACATTTTTTAAAATGATTTAAAGTCTGTGTTTTATTTAGCTTTGCAATTCTAAAATTAACATTTATATTCTTATTACATTTTGTTCTCTTTGAATTGATGTTGTAACCAATTGTAGTTAAGGACTTATCTGATGAATAACTGAAAAATTACTGGTTTAAGCAGTTAACAAAATAAAAATTAATATTTTATTTTCATCTTGTTAACTTGTTCCTTTTAGTTAATAATAATTCAAATTATAAAAAATTTTATTATAAAATTTTGTTAGTTTAATAATTAAAAATTTTATAGTAACTGTTAACAATTATAACAATTGAAAAATTTTATAAAAATAAAAATTATCTTAAAATTTATTTTTTTAGATGAAAGTGGAAGTGCTTCAACAAATGATGAACCTACTCCAATGGATGTTGATCCACAAGGAAGGGTAATTTTTTTTCGAATTGTTTGATTTTGTTTAATATTTGTTTTCTTAATATTTTTCTTTTCATAGGAAGAAATGGATGACTATAGTGAGGTAATGAGAGATCCCGAATTTTTACAAAGTGTCCTTCGGACTTTACCTGGAGTGGATCCTCAAAGTGAAGCAGTTAGAAATGCTATGGGTACTTTAACTCAAGGAGAGAGTAACAAAAAAAATCCTGCAAGTAATAATACAGGTCAAGAACAACCAAGTAAAAAGAAAAAAGATGATGACAATGAAAAGAAAAACAGTGGGAAAAAATGATTATGAAAATAATTCAAAAATATCAAAATTATTATTATGTAAAAAATTATATATATATATATACAGTATATATATTCAAAGTTCTAAAAATTTTTTGGTGCTTTAAATATTAGTGATGTTTAGTAGAATATTTTGATGTCACACGAATTACTTTTCCCATGTAGTTAAGTTAGTAATGGATTCAACTTTTAGAATTTTATCATTGAAAATAAATTTAACTGTTTTGATTGGATTGGAATTTTATTATTATTATTTGTTAATTTAAAGATAAATATATGTTTTCAAAATACTCTAAAAATGAATATAGAAATGACCCTACATCTGATGTATGTGAAAATTTTCAAAATAAAAATATGAAATCATTAAAATTTTTGCATAATTTGCTATTTTTAAATCATCTAACAATTTTTATGCAGTTTTTAACTTTTATAAGTTAATGTTGATTACAAAGAAAATTGACAAAAATTGGAATTCAAGAATACTCTTATATCAAATAAGAGTATTCTTGAATTCAATATCAAAATAATAAGATTTGAATGGTATACTGTACTATATTATTATTACAATTGTAAGAAGGTGGTTGTTATTGTATATATAAATTACAATATTATTAACAATAATAAGCATTGATTATTCATTATTTATATGATGATCTAATATAAGATGAATCACTTAATTATAATTGGAAAAAAAATATCATCCTAGTTAAAAGCACTAATGCAAATATGCTTTTGTTAAATAAAAATTCAAACTGAACTAGTTGTTGACTAATATACGTTACATTACCAGTAACACTTTATTTCCTGATTCATGGTAAATACAATATATATATTTATTATTAAATGCACAATACTTAATATTTTCTCAATATTTAAGGAAAATCTTTATTAGCTATTAGCAATATAAGAATTGTAACAGTAGTGATAAATCTATAAATCTTGTTTAATATATTGAAAATTTAGTGTAGACTCATTTTCTATATTTGGATATACCTAAAAGGTATGACCAAATTTAAGTCAGATGCTACTCATCAAAAAAAAGCAAATATTCTATATAAACATGGATCCAGAAATGTGTCTTTTTGAGATAAACTATAAAAGTGTACTTTTTAATAGGACTAAATCCCGTTATGAAAATAGTTTGCAGACAACTTTAACAAAATTAGCTGTGTAAATCAGAACACTGGAAATAACCTATGTTTTGCTCACTTTTGCAAAGGTTATATATACGACCTTTGCTTAAATAAATACTCATCTTTCTGAGTTACGACCTATGCTTTTATGTCCTGTATTATTTCGAAAAGGAAACATTACTGAAGCTGTTTATATGAACTTTTGCTTTGTTTTGATGAGTAGGGATTTAAATTTTGCCAGACGTTTTAGAAACACCATATATACAGTGGATTCCGCTTAATAGGGACACGTCGGGCCAAGCCTTTTTGTCCCAATTAAGCGGAATCCACTATATATGGTGTCCGTAACGGTTGGAATAAAATCAAGCTATAAATTTCTTGCATCGAAATAAAACTTCTTTAAATATAAGCCCAGAAAGACGCATTTACGAGAAACTTCGATCGGTAAAAAGGGGCTTTGTGCACAGTAATAGCGAACACTGGTTTTACAGGAATCTGATGTCGTCGTATTGTACATACAAGTTGACTTTTGCTTGAGTAGAGTGATTCTCGGAATGTATACTTTTCGGCCAGATTGTTTTCTACTGATGATACAGAGCTCAATCAGAATCAGCTTCGTTACATCGCAGAGTCGTCCTGAGACATCCATGTTGCTCAGCAGTATGATGATTGTGCTCTTCAGCTCAGCTTATTCGATGACAAATCGGCAATATCGATGGAATTGAATTCCAGCGTGAATTGAAGTCGTCCTAGTTGATCCTTGACTGAACCTTAGTTTTTGATCATTGTGCAGTTGCCTAGAGACTTTGTAGTCTCCAGCAAGCTATTCAATGATATCGTCCCTTCATAATTTCTTTTGTAAGTTTTAATTAATTAATTAATTATTTTTTATCTTATTGCATGTACAAACACATAAAACACAAATTAAAACAAAACTTTAGACGAACGATGTTACAATAAAATAAGAACACTGCGCATTACAGTACACATTAACAACTGAAAAGAATTGCTCACTTTATAGTATAGGATACGACACAAACACAAAGCACTACTGTAGGTAAATGAGTTTTCGCAAGGTCGAGATCTAATTAAATTGCTTTCTCGCATGCGATAACGGTAAATTCACCTTTTTCATCAAAATTCTTAAACCAGTTTTTCAAGATAAAATTTATAAATATATTAAATTAAATTTTAAAAAATTAACAATGTATTTCATTGATTAAACACACGTTTCTTTTACAATCTGAAAAAGTACTATTATAAAATGTGCATATTTTTCTTAAATGCAGCATTTTTCGGCTTATGTTTATAAAAACTTTTTCATTATTTTCATACAAGAAATTCATGGTTTGATTTTGTTCCAATCATTGCGGGACATACTGTATACAGGATGAATAGTATGAAAGGTCACAACTTACCTCCATATCAGAAACTGAAGAAGAAGGAGGACACAACTTTGGGAACTAAGGCTGAACTCACACGAACCACACCAAAACCACGCCACAACCACAAAACGGTAGTTGCTTGTGGACGGTCGTGAATTATAATTAATATAGAAACGCATAATCTAACTCGGACAGACCACTAAACTGAAGTCGGTTTCAACGGCTGTCGCAACTTGCGGTTGTCAGTGGTTGAGCGCAACTCACACAGTGCGACATATCCACCACTAGCCGCCGACAGCGCTTCCTTTCAATTAGCAATCGGTAATGGCGCAGTCCCTTGCCGACTGCGCATATAAATAGTTCGAGAGTGGTTGATTTCGGCCACAACCCAACCACCGTTTTGTGGTGGTGGTGTGGTTCTTGTGAGCTTAGCCTTAAGGCAGAGATCTGAGTAAAAAAGTCATATAATTTAATAGCGAGATTTAAACATCTATTTTCCGAAGTGAATGATATAATTATTTTCCAACTGAATGAGCAGTTCTGCGGTTTATACAATATAGCAGGCCGGATTGATTTTTTAATCGGAAAAAATATTGCAACATTTTCAATTGACGATATAAAGAAAAGTGCAAGTGATCTTTGTTCTCAATATAAAGAATTGGACAAATTTCAATTTTTCAATGAATTAAAACGCTTTAAATCGCAGGGACAAGTGATATTTCCAAATTTAACATCATTATACCACGGAAATTTTAGAAGGAATTTTAAAATGGGATCTGTATGAATCATATCCGTATTTAACGCACTACGTATCATGCTCACGTTACCCGTTACTGTTGCTACTGGAGAACGAAGCTTCAGTAACCTTGGCCCTGGATCGAACTTGGGCTACCATCCCGACATATCTGGTTTACCCCATCATGGGTGTTGGCCAGCCTGTGATGAACTCTAAGTGGCTGCCGCCAAATAAAAATATCTCGTGATATGACAGCTTAACTAACCTAATAGAACGTCAGGTTTGTGGACGGCTTAACTAACCTAACGGACTGATTGTGCATTCGTGAAGATATGGGTAAGAATGGGAGAACAGTAGTTTTTCCGGATTAAAATGAACTCATACATAAAACAAATCAAAGATTTATTAAAGAAGGTAAGAGAGAAATTTTTACAACATTTTGGTCTTGGAATGCACCCATCCCAGGATGAGATCAATAGACTTGGGATCTCTATGACGACAATGCTATTAATCACTTCTTCAGGATTTTTTGGAAGAGAGAAAAGCAATCGAAATTGGACAGATTCTTTAAAAGAAAATAAACATCATAGATTAAAATGCAAGACTATGAATGTTGCGATGCTACTTATAAATTATGTGGTGATTATAATTTTATGTTTATTTAGATTGTCATTAACAAATTGTAAATTGTTTTTTTTTACAGTAAAAACAGATTCAAGAGTGAAAACAAAAGAGATTACTAGTTGCACTAAGCGGGAGATAAATTATCAAATTTACAAGAAATTTGAAACTACACTTACTCCTGAAACCACAGAAAATACAGTTTATTCAGAAATAATGGTATCGGTTTATCCATCTCAAGCATCATGTAAATATTTAAGTACTGTATGAGCGGGAGATAAATTATCAAATTTACAAGAAATTTGCAACTACACTTACTCCTGAAACCACAGAAAATACAGTTTATCCAGAAATAATGGTATCGGTTTATCCATCTCAAGCATCATGTAAATATTTAAGTACTGTAATTTAGCTAACAAGTAGATTATCTACTAGTTGAATGCGAGTCGCGTCGTATCCGGCAGTGCGGTGTCGCCTATATAGTAAGCTTTTTTAAATTAATGAATATATACATACGTTATTCGGACCACGATATGGGGATTGACTAACACGAATCGTTAATTTAAAAAATTGTGTTATTCGATCTCTACAATCGTGACCCGGAGACGTATATTCGTATTCATTAAAAAAAGCCTGCTATATAGGCGACGCCGCGCTGCCGGATGAGACGCGACACGCCTTTTACTAGAAGGCAATCTATCGTTTTGCTTGTAATTTAATTCATAAAATGACAATTTTTTATTTTCTCTACATATTTATTTATTTATTTCTCTTTCCACTTTAGCTACAGATAATTATGCAAATATTATTTATTTGGAATTATTCTTTCTGATAGAATTAGTATTCAGAATTATATTGTAATGTTAATTTGAATTTATTTTAGAACATAATGAATTTTTGTACAAATATTTAAATTACATTTATGTATTAATCAGAATATTGATAGGAAAATAAAACTTCTTACATAATTTTATTTCAGTGACATATGATAAAAATAACATTCTTATTTCAAATTTATGCAGTTTTTATCTTACCAAAAAACAACAACTTGCATGATTACCTTTATAAACCGCCACGAGTCGCCTATTTATGTTGTCAACGGGGAAGGTTAACGCTATTTTTCAATCATTGACTGATTGCTAAGTGATTGGACTATTCCAAGCTTTACTGAAACTCCCAAACCATTGGAGGAGTCTTCCAGGGTGTAAAGAATGAGGATAAGCTCGATCCATCATGTAAAATTTCCAAGGGCAAGGATTCAAATTCGATTCACTGTGTGGAAAGTTTAGTCATCTATATCAAGTTGGCGAGCCATTCTTAAAATTTAAAAAATTACAGTCAGTGGTTACTGCTTCATTAGTTTCACAGATTCCAAAATATACATTTTGGAAAGGATTCTTGTAGGCCGCCTAATTTGACATCAAGTTGCAGTCCTACTAGAAGTTAGTTTTGTTTTCAATTTATTATTATACATCATTAGTGCTACGTCAGTGCTGTAGGTTTGCAATGTTCCAATGTCTTACATAGAAATTTCTTCTGAGTGTTTTTTCAACTAAAAATTGAGTTTTCTTCATGCTATTTATGAACCTTCGTTCCATTTACCAAACAATTCCGACGTTAATCGGTATTACCGATTAATATCGAAACTTTTGAATTATTATATATGAATTGATAATTCATATTGGAATATTTTAAATATAAATAAAAAGAACATACATAGAGCCGGATCAAGATCTTTTGCGGCCTGTAAGCACAAATAATTTTTAATTGACTTTTGGAGCCTCTAGGCATGTAACTATTGTGCCTAGTAGATAATACAACCCTATACATAGCATTACATATTAGACGTTACTTTTGAAAATTTTTATTATCTATCGTTAAGACCGCATAATTTCTCGTTTTATATAACAAACAACTTTTAATAAAATATCGCGTCATACTATATTTTGCGATAGAATTTGATAGCTCGCGGGTCGTCTAATCATCGCCTTGTTCGCGTTTCTCTCTCTCGTTCTATTCGTTTTTAAGGCTGAAACCATGATTGCTGTTATGATCACATTTAAATTTGCATAATATTATGTAAGGTATGTAATTTACATAATATTATGTGTTTATAATATCTTTATTTAAGAACAATCTGTCGGATTGTATATACTGTACCGTATTTGTAAATTAAATATAATATACTTGTTTATGTATACTATATACGTAAAGAGATATATCCGCGTAATTTGATGTCCAATTGGGCGGCCAATAAGAATTCTTTCTAAAACACGTAATTATGCGGCACTAACAATTGAATATAATTTTTTTTTTAATTTTAAGTATAGGTCCGCGTAACTTGAAGTAGGGCCTACTTAGTTTAGTGAGAGGTTAATGAATTTGCAAAAAATGATTTTATGATATTCATTAACTTTAAAATATAAATTAAAGATTGAGATATGTATTGACACGAGACTATACTGTATAAAAGAAACATTTCTGCTATGTTGACCGAATACGATTGGTATTTTATCCTAACTCCAGTACTATGATCAGTTATTTTTAGTTAAGCCCACCATGTCATACACGAATATACTATATCTGGTTGTCGGCCATTATAGATTTGGAAATATCTATAATAGGATCAACCAGAATATTGAAGGACGGATTCAATGGGCCAGGATTGGACCTCTTCTGAAAAATTGGAGATGTAGGTTTCGGACTTGAACCTGGATCCTCCAAGATGTTAAGCGACTGCCTATCACGCGACTATCCGCGGTGCCATAAACTTTATGATTCCATCGGAAATATCCATAAGAAACTTGGAAACATTATGTTATTTCTATGTGTCTATGTATAATTATCTATTATAGCAAATGATTCTATTATTAGGAGAAATATGTATGTATGTATACATATTTCATTTACAATACTCCACGATTCTATGATTAGTATGATACAAAATAATTTCTGTTTCTATATCATTTTACCAATGAATAATTATTCTCTTTTTATCCAGTCTGTCAAACTGTCATTCATATAAGAAAATCTGTCAAACTGCATTTGATTTGATAATAGTTTTTGCGCGCACAGTTTTTAATTTTCATAATAATCATTATTTGCCATAAAAAATTTTCTTTGTATATCATTAAACAGATTTTAACTTTCTTTTCAAATTTTTTTTCTCGAATTTCCTGATGAAAACTGTTTTGCTCTCGGATTTCAACATACAGTCTGACCCCATTAACACGCGGTAGTCGGAGTCCATAGTTACTAAACTGCGGGTTAAGTGAACCGCGAATTACATTATTAATTTTAAGTATCGCTCAATTTAAGTTCCAACATTGATATGAATTTTCTGTGTGATTTGACCAATACAAAATGGTTGAACGTCAGCTAATTTCACTGATCACGAGATTTAATGACGAAGATGTCTATGAGTGATATCACAAGCGATTGCTTAACAAATTGCTTATCAAGGTAGCCATGGTAAAACCGCGTGCTAAGCAGACTCGCGTGTTACTGAACCGCGGATTAACTGGGTCCGACTGTATTTAGTATCCTTATTAAATTCATTCTTAAAAAGGAATAAAAAAACATTAGCGTTATAAAATTCATTTTTCGAATCAAACCGTTTAATACTTTGATACTGTAAACAAATCAAAATAAATGAAACAATTTAATATCAAATTTGTAAAAATTGTTACGAAGAGAAAAGTCTAAACTTCGTTTCAGTTTAATGTATAACTGCCAATTCTACCAGGAAGAGTATCAAATTGATACTATTAAGATATCTGAATCCATCTAGAAAAAACAAATAATTTATAAAATTCGTATGAAGGCAAAGAGAATAAAATACCTTTCATATTTAATTTGTACCTGAATGCATAGTCTTATTATCCAGCATTTCACCAGGAAATGAAATTTCCACTTTCATAGTAGTTGGAGGATTTGTTGGAAGTGCAATTCCACTACACGCACTAAGTTCGTCAAGTGGAACATGACGGTTAGTTTTCTCTGTAAAATATATGTTTATCAGTTATCATTAATACAACACTTTTAAATCAGCAATAATTATAAAAAAATATTACCACATAAGCCACCGCGTAGACAATTTTCATTGTTTGGACAGCTTGAACATGGCGGTCCTTTCTTGTATGGTTGGGAATTCGTATCGTTTGCACTGTAGTTGCAAATATTAAATTATTTATTGCTTAACAAAATAATTATTGAAGAATAACACATTCAGTATATTGAATGTTTCAATGTACTGAATATTTATTGCTGCAGTTTTTAAGAACATAAGTAAATTTAAAAAAAAAATTAAAATATGAAATGCTTTAAATGGCAAAAATATATACTTACGGCGGATAGAAAATACAAACATATGTAGATTTTGTTAGGTCACATTCTGATTTTGAACAACCCATAGAATGATATTCAGCTCTCATCATCTAAGTGAATATAAATTTCAATAATTAAGTATTATGTCTCCACATAAGACAAATTATGAATTATTTATGAGAATAACATTTTTAAATCTTATCTTTTATATTCTTTTTATAACTTATAATTATAGCAGTGTGTTTTAACAAGTTATATATATATATATACAGTGAAACCCCGCTCGTGCGTTCCCATATCGTACGACTTTCCCGCGACTAACCAGCTGTTTGATACTTTAGCATCTATGAAGTGTTTCTGAAAGTCATGTGGGTATCTGCCATGGACTTCCTTTCTACACCAGGATATTTTCTTTTCTTGTATGTGTGCAGTGTTACTTTTTATACCAGGATGTTTTCTTTTCTTGTATGTGTGCAGTGTTGTCCTATTTGACATGGAGTATTGTTCTGAAGATTTAATAGTGTTATGTTTCTATCTGCCAAAACAATAGCTTTGTGTAGTTGTGATGTGGTATGTTTCTATCTGCCAAGACAATAGCTTTGTGTAGTTGTGATGTATGATGGAACTCTCTCAGATTATAGATCTGTCTGTCGTGTAAATGTGGGATGTCAATGAGACCACGACCACCTTCTGTGCATGGGAGAGTAGTTCGTTCTATGGCAGATTTCCAGTGATGGTACTGGTATTTTGTAAGTGTTGTTTGTGTACTTTGGAGTGATTCTAGTTCTGTCTGTGTCCACTGTATCACTCCAGAGGAATAAGTTAGTATAGGTATGGCGAATGTTTTCATGGCTTTCACTGTGTTTTTTCCATTTAGATGTGTTTTGAGAATGTTATTGATTTCACTGTGTTTTTTCCATTCAGATGTGTTTTGAGAATGTTATTTAACTGGTGTATAGTTTTGACAATGTTTGGTGTATAGTTCTGATAATGTTTGTTTAGTTTTCTTCTGTTCTGTGAGTGGCTTGCTGAAATCCCAAATATTTGTACACTTCACCCTCTTCCATGGATCTGATAGCATCTCCATTTTCAAGAGTGAAGCCACCTTTCTTTAGGACTCCCTTTTCTATGTGGTGTGTTTTGCATTTGTCAAGGCCAAACTCCATGCATATGTCTTTTGAAAATGTGTGCATGATTTGTAACAGCTGTTGTAATTGTGTTTGTGTTGAGGCATACAGTTTGATGTCATCCATGTAAAAGAGATGAGTGTGTGTGTAGTGTGTTGTTCAGTTTTGTCTAATGTTGTAGCCACAGTTCTATGTGTTCAGTTTGTTGGAGAGTAGATTTAGGGCGAGGCAGAACAAAGTGGACTGAGGGAATCGCCCTGGAAAATACCATATCTAATGTGTATGGGTTCTGTGGCTACGTGATTGTTATTTATGGTGATGTGCAGAGTTGTTCTCCAGTGTTGCATTATGTTTTGTAGAAATGTGATGTATTTGGTATTGATTTTATAGAGTTGCAGTGTCTGTATGATCCATGAATGTGGTATGCTATCGAATGCCTTTTTGTAATCTATGTAAGCTGCGTGTGTCTGTGTTGTCTGTGTACTTGATTTAGTATTGTTGTGTCGATGATCAGCTGCTCTTTGCACCCCATGTGGCTTCTACAGCAGCCTTTCTATTGTTCTGTGAGAATGTAGTTTTCTTCGATGTGTGCGTATATTTTGTTTGTGATATATGAGGTTAAAATTTTGTATAGTGTTGGTAAACATGTGATTGGTATACAGATCAATCACATGTTTACCAACACTACACTCTTCTGTAGATTGTCTTTTCATTTGTATTGTGATGGATTTCCGGTGTTTGTGCTCTTGGGAAAGAAAGGTGTGTCTTTTGGTTCGTGAATGAGATGTGTGAGATGTTTGGCCAGTAAGTCTTATGCAAATCTGAAAATATTTAAAATAAATGAACTTTTTTGTGTTTAACGTGTATTTTTTATCTTACAATTAAAAACAAATTTTATATGAAAAAATCATATCGAAATAAGATTTTTAAACTTAGAAATTTTCACTTCTATATTCACAGAACAAAAAACAAAACATTATACAATTATCTAAACTATAATGATAATAATTTCAATACTGAGTTTTTATAACTTGTAAAGAGCATAATAAAAAATAAAATTGTCTTCTGTGTTTAATAAAATGGAAAGTGAAAGAAGAATACAGATCGCATTACTCATGTCAAGTACGTCATAGAAATTCTCCCCTCTGTGAAATATTCCCGACCCCTATTTCTACCACGTAAGAACAGTCTACTTCATTATAAGCTGCTGTGCAGAGATTTTCCAGACTTTACAATCGAAACTACTTCCTCTAATACAGCCACTACCGCAGATGTCAAAACCTTTCTGTCATAGACTGTACATAATACTGTCATCAGGCTACAAATGTTGATACTGTACAGCCAGCAGGATGTCATTAGAATTGCAGTTGTTTGGCAGTGCAGGCAGTTTATATGAATCAGTGAATACAGCTAGTGGCAGACAGAAAAATATCACAATTTGAACAATGCATCAATGTAAAGTTTTACTAGAAATTAAGTAAAAGTACACGTATGAAACATCAGAAGTATTATGGCAACTGTATAGTGAATACACTTGTAAGCATATTTTGACCCAATGTTTTAGGTTTATTTCAGGGATGGTAGAGAAAGTTTCTATTATTAGATCTGTATACTGACTCATGTAAACTACCATTGCTGCCAAACGACTGGAAGTCTGATGATGTCCTGCCTAGTGTACAATATCAATACCCATGGCTTGATGATAGTATCATACACATTGAGATTCATTGTATACTATCATCAGATAATAGCCAGGCACAAACTTTTTGAATGTACTAGGATATCATTTTTATGAATTAAATTTTTGGATGGAATTGTTGTTGTTGTTACTTATTGTTTCTGTTTGGTTTTATAAATATTCTGTTTATTTGTTATTACTGTTAATTGACATTGTTCATTTTCAACGACTAGTAAATTAGCTGGATTTTCATCTTGCTTGGACATTATCTACTACAGAATGGGAGAATTCAAGATAACTGACTAGGAAGTGGAAGTAAGGCAGAATTTGGCTTACTGAAACATTTGCTTTCAACACAGTCACCATGCTAAAACTCATGCAAGAAGGAATTCTACACTCTTGCTATATTCTGGAATAGCCAGTTTTCTGAGCATTCCAGTTATTGGGATGCTAGATAATTAGTCTAATACCTATATTGTGTTTATGGAAAATTCATGCCTCAAGTTGCAATCATTTAACTAATAACCAAACACTTAGAAATAGATCACAGTCATAAATTAGGGACACCTTTATTTGTTAACTATTTGTTAAAATTTTGTTAACTATTTGTTATAATTAAGATGTACATTTATGATGTATTAAGCTTATAAATAAGATTGTAAAATAAAGCCAATCTATAGATAAACTTTATACTTTAGTATTTTGAAAAGAGAGACCATAAATTCCAAAACTATATTCCTATTTTGAATTACATTGTGCATCCATAATGATAATGAAATATATTATACATGTGTTGTAAATAATTTCCATATTATAAAATCTCAACTTTCCAACTTACTTAAAATATTTCACTGTAGGATATCCTGTGATTTTGTATCGTTCAGCAATCCCTTTTTCTTTAGTAGCATCAACAGCAGTTAATATTCCTGGAATCTTAAAATATAAGTACTCATTAAATATAATTCTTGAATTTTTTAAAATCAAAAATTTATTCTAGAAATGAAATGCTTTAAGTCTATATAAAACAAATACATTATACAAGAATAAAATTAAATATTTATTTTATTTTCAATATATTTAAGATATTATTTTTAAAAATATTTAAATACCATTTTGAAAATATTAAAAAGTTAATATGGATAAATACCTCTGCTAAAATCTTGTCAAAACTTTATTATATATACTTAACTACACCAAAGAACACTATCATCAAACAAATATAATTTAACACTTAAAAAAAACAGTTTTATAAAAGTACTTTCAGCTCACTTCAAAGGTACTTTTATAAAACTGTTTCTTTAAAATATTAAATTGTGTTTATTAATAATAAAACCTACTTTAGTGCTATTAAATAAATATAGTATTTAAATATATTTGTAGTAATAATTATAAAAATATTTAATAAATATTTATCAATTTTTTTATTGATGAATTTTAACCATTAAATTATCAGAATAAGTAGAGAGAACAGGTATTTAAGTCAAAGAAAGATTATTCAATTTATATATCTATCTGTAACAGATGCATTTGGGAAATATCTTTTGTCAGTGCTGCAAAATGTATGATATACAGAAATTTCTGATTAAATATACTTTAGTCAAAAATTTTTTCTATATACTTTAATATTAAAAAAATACAGCAACAACTCGGCACAACTTAATGTAAATACTTGTTTTGTTAATATTTTACACCATCACAAACTCTGTGTGTCTGTGTCTGTGTCTGTGTCTGTGTCTGTGTGTGTGTCTGTGTGTCTGTGTGTGT
>AYEL01062205.1:0-35102 GCA_000484575.1 Olivierus martensii
TATGCGGTGTGACTCGGTCTGCACTGACTGCAGCCCTGATGAGTACGCAATCGCACTGACTCATACAATACACATATACAGAGCGCCTATCGAGGTACCTAGTACCTACAATTCAAAAATAAATATACTACAAACGGAAAAAATATGTTTTTGCAAAATAATTGTATAGTAATGTAATAGCTATAATAATTTAAAAATGTTTTCATTTTGGTGGGAGGGCTGCAGCCCTGCAGCCCTTATGGGCAAGCCGCCACTGATTGACTCTCATTTCCTTAATCAAATTTGCATAGATACCTTATTTTTATCTCTTCTTATAAATATTTTCTCTTCCTTGATTTTGTTTCAGTTTTTTCATTTACTGCAGCTGTTAACTGTTGGGAATTCAGTGGTATGTACATATTACTATGGCCAAATGATATCAAATAATTGTGGGTCCATATATTTGATATCATTTGATCTGGTTCCTTGTGTCCATGGAACAAGGAACCGGGAGAATTAAAACATGCAAAAGATACAATAAAGAAAACAAAAAAAAAGTTTATTATATAAAAATACTGAACTAAAAAGGAAATGGAGCTGATGCGTTAAATATGATGTCTTTAGTTGTAGTTATAGAGAGGGGGCTGTGATGTGTCCAATCCGCATGTACCTGAAGAAGTTGAATTGAGTTTTCTCAGGAAGGAAAGTGGGAGACTCCGGACTCTGAATTTTTCTTACTGCTTCCTTTTATCTTCTTCCTTTCTGTTTAAGTCCTTAATTCTTCTAATTTTCTTTTTTTTTCCCCCCTTTGCTTTCTTTTCTTCTCCCTTTTTTTCTTTTATTTTCTTTTGTTTCTTGAGAGACTTATTTACCTTCATCTCTTTATTTCCAGTTCTCAGAGATTTCTCCTTTTTTTTTTTTCCTCCTTTCTCTTTCCCACGGTTTCGTTGTTCCAGGTGTGACTCCTCCTCCATTTGGGTTGAATTTTCATATCGGCAACAATTTAGATTGGGGGGAGTTTCATTAATTGACTTCATTTCCTTTTTGTTGTTAATACAATTTATACAATTTTCTATAGTTTTACGGATTAATATAATTATATAAAATAATAACATAACATATAAAACAAGGAAGTGCCACCCAGGCACTCACATAACATCATTTCATAAATTAGCATTTAACTGAGCAGCAATAGTTTGTTTTCACTAAAAAACGTATTTTATTCAAAATGTTTTTGTTTTGAATAAAATACGTTTTTGTGTTTTATTGCTTAGCATAATGAATCATAGGAACAGCACTAAGAATCTTTGGGAACAGCACAGTTTACTGCAACAGTGAGAACCGGCAAGTGAAATTGCTACCATGTTTATCCATGACAGTTTTGATTGTTCTGCTTTCTGTGGCAGACAGTGGAACAAACCTTAATATGAATTCAAAATAGCAAAGGAAATTATCCAAAAGCACTCTGAAATTATATAATAAAATTTTTTATGAATGTTTATTTAATGATGATAATTTAAATTTTAATGTATTAAAATTTAATTTTGTTCTTGTTTAAAATTATTTATATTATCCAAAGATGATTTATTAAAACTGAAAGTATTTTCTAATAGTGTTTTGTTTTGCTAGAGAGCTGATTTTTTTCTATTTGGAAAAATCAAAGTTTTGTAAACAAATCAAATAAACTTTTAGAAAAAAAAAATTGAACTATAAATTTTAATGATTAGTATAAATTCAGATAATATTAAAATAATATACAGTATATCAAATAATTATAAATTTGCCCATTTATTTTTTAAAAATCAATTATCTTACAAAGTTTGTTTCAGCTTATTTATAAATATATTTTGAATGCTATATTTATATAACAAAAAATTATTCAAAAGGTTAAGATGATAAACCTAATTAACTTGCCAAATTTAATCCTTGAAACACAATGGAATTTTAATGATTCTAAATAATTTAGACAAATTATACAAGTTATTAAACCAATGAGTGGCTCCATCTATTAATTAATAACTAAACTAGAATTTAAACAAATTTCCTGAAGGTGAAAATATCCCTTGAGGTTTTGGTATTTTTTGAGATTGTATAATATTTGTGGTTAAGATAATGTTAATTTTTTTAAATTAGCTTGTAATTTTTTAATTTTTTATGAAATATTTGAAGAATTGGCAACTGAATTTAAAATATTAAAACAACATTAAAAACAATTTTCTACTTACCATTTTCTGTCCAAAATATTTTAAAAATAAGAATATATATTTTATAAATGAAAAAAATTATAATTACATTTTGCCTTTTTAAATTAGCAGCAGCATTTGTATATTCTGGTTTCATTTTTTTACAATGTCCACACCCTTAAAAGAAAAGAAAATTTTGAAGCAATTAAAATATGTAAATTTAAATTAGATAATAATCACTAATTAATCTTTTAAATAAATTTTATTTTCTTTAAAGAAAGGAGTATTCTACACTTTCACAGAAATGCTGTCATTAGTATTTTATTAAATTAGCGCTTAATTGAGTAGCAATAATTTGTTTTCACTAAAAACAAACTTGTATTTTATTCAAGTAAAACATTTTCAGTATTTCCATACCCTCCTCAGTATTTCAAGAACTATTAATCAATGTATACTACAAAGAAATACCAAAAACGTTTTGAATAAAATACGTTTTTTAGTGAAAACAAACTATTGCTGCTCAATTAAGTGTTAGTTTAATAAAATACTAATTAGTAAAAATAGACAAGAGTAGAAGGAAAAGTCTCAAAGGAGAAACTGTCATGTCAAGTCTTGATGAAGCTTTTTAAAAATAGATATTTTAATAAAGTATAGTTTTCTATCATCATATCCCATAAAATTTGTAGGATACAAACTGAAATTCCCATACTATAACTGAAATTTATAAAAATTCGTAAAATGCTCTTACCACTACAACAATAAAAACTAGTTAACAAAATTTGGTATATTGTATCTAAGAGGATCATTTCAGGTCATATGGACTAATTTTGAAAAACTTCAAAACTGAAAATCATTATTCTTGTAGTTAAAAATCTGAATTTTCCAATGGTAACAGAAAAATTAAATTCAAAGTATCAAACACTAATATATTTTTCTCAAATATTGGTCATATTTGACAATGATCTTATGATCTCTGATGATAAAATTTTTGGATTTAGCACAAAAACTGAACAAGCTTACAAAGATGCAGAGTTCTAGGTGTTATGATTAAGCAACAATTGTATTTGAAACTTTTAAAATTATTTTGATTGAATTTGCATTACATGCGATCTTCATAAGAAAGTCCCTGGTACCTCAATCACTGTATTTCTTGAGCTGAAATTTTGCACAGCTTCCTCTGAAATCTATATGCATATTTATACTATATTACAGCAAAACTAAAGAGGGTCAAACAGGGACTCCTAGGTGACTTGATATTAGGGATTGTCTTTTTCCCGGATTTCAGTAATCCCGGGATAAAAAATGTTCTTTTCCCAGGATCCCGGGATTTCCAGAGATTTTTGTAGATGGAATTAAAACTGAATATTTCACAGATATTTTATCTATTCATATATATATATGTTCAATTGCAATATATATATTTATAAATTACAAATTTAAAGGGTGAATTCAAGATTAATATTTTCTTTTTTAAACCATGACAGACTAGTGAGTACTAAGTAGTGACTACATTGTTAATTTGGCAGTTTAATTCTAAAATAGGTTACTAGGGTTAAAATTTGGTTAGTATAATTGAATTATGATTTTGGAGGCCTAATAACAATATCCAAGTTATGAATAAAACTTATATGCAAATTAAGTTTGTTACTCAAGGAGTGCCTATATTTGAATTACAGTAATACCCCAACTTACGCAAACTCGGAGCTACACGATTCTTGATTTTTTCATTTAACAACACTGCTGTCCGTTATTTTCAGTGTGTGGAACTTGAGGACAGTATTGAATAGTCTTTAGGCTTAAGACATGGTATGTGGCACAATGTGGGTAAGGATAGGTAATGAGACTTTTGACTACAACAACACAGAGATTACAGTTTAGGTAACCAATAGCTTCCCTTTAATAGAGAGAGATTTGGTAAAATAATCTGATAATCATTTCAAAGAGGATAAATACCTGATGCAGCAAAAGAAATTAAATTCAGTCCTTTCAATGAACAAGATGAACACCATTGAATGTAACTTCTCTTCAGTCGAAGATTCCCGATATGGGGAGGAGCACAAGACGGGGTTGCTTGGATTTCTTTTTTGTAATTATTGAAGAGAACTGTTAATACTGTTGGAGTGCTACTTTTGTCTTGTTCAGTCTTTTTCCGACTCTTGGGTACAGTGAATTGTCTCAGAGTTCCAGAGCGACTCTCTGACACAGCAAACTGTCTCAATGCTCCAAAGCAACTCCTGGACACATCCTTTCCATACTGAATCGTATTTTCATATTGAATTAATACATATTTTGAATTAATATGTATAAAGAACTGCAATTTTATTAAATAGTTTTCTTCTAAACTAGAGTTTTTGTTAGTTCTTGGTCCCAATTAAACAAAACTTATGCGATTTTTGTCAGACCACCTATTGTGTAACTTCGGGTATTACTGTACTTTTTTATATACAGGTATCCTTCCTATAACACAGCAGATAGGTTCCTGAAAAACAGTGTTGTGTGAAACAGTATTACATGAGACCCACAGCCAATACAAAAAGGAGAGTTGTGTTCCAAAACCAATTCAAAACAAATAACTTTGTTTAATTCCTCATAAGAAATATAATTTCTATTAAGAATATTATTAACACAAAACATAAAGAAAGAAAAAATATATACATAAGCCTTTAAAAAAAAAAAAAAAACAATATACATAAATCAAAAGGAAAGAAAAAAGTATATAGCCTATATAACGTTCATATGATAATTAAATCTTCCTTACCACTGTTTTCATGTGTAACCTGCTAGAAAACAATCGTTCCTTTATACCTAAAAAATTTTATGAATAAAAAAGTTTTTCTGCTCTTTCACATTCCTCTATTGAAGATAAAAACTTATTTTTATACAAGAACTGAATTTTTGGAACACAGAATATTCAATTGTTGCCAATTAACTCAATTTCAAATCAAAATCAAAAACAAAATACTCAATAGTCATCAAATTAACTCAATTTCAAATTGAAATCAAAAATAGATTGCCTATTGTCCTTCTCATGGCCAAGTAGCAAAATTGCATTTATGACTAATTTTAGCAAAGTATTTCTCAATGATTACATTTTTGTGTGTCCCCCTAGTATAGATTTACAAAAATTAATGAAAATGTTTAGTGTTGTAAGAGAGTAAATGTAATTTTCTAAATGTGTTAAATAAGAACTGTGTTGTAGAAGTACTGTGTTGTATGAGGTTTCTGCAATTTTCAAATTGTGTTAGAGCGAAATCGTGTTGTAGGAAGTTGTGTTATAGGAAGGATACCTGTATTAGATTTTTTTAATAAAAAAAATATGTATTTTTATATTATAAAAAGATGACATTGAATGCATTAAAATTATGTGTATGTTTAACAACACTAATAGTAATTTATGCACATGTAAAAAAGTAAGATTCTTAACATCATAAAATAAAGAACAGTTTACTTTTCAATTAGATTTGAAAATCAAACCATTGCTCCTCATAGTGGATTTTCAATAGGAGCCAACCAATCTTCTATGAGATATCAGATTTAAAGTTATGCAGTTTCAAAATACATCAAAGTACAGTGATACCTCGGTTCACGAACACAATCCATTCCTTGACCCTGTTCGTGATCCGAAAAGTTCGTAATCCGAATCAATTTTTCCCATTGCAATTAATGCAAACCCAAATAATAAAAATTTTTTCTAGGAAAAAATGTAACATGTTATGGCTTTGTGTGTGGAAATAATACAGAAAGGAAATAAATATAACAGTAATTCGGTCCCCGAAAAGTTTCAAACTCGGGGTTTCACTGTATTAATTTTATCCAGTTCTGTGATGTTTTGTCATAATCAAATTTTAATGTATTTGATTACGTTTCTAGCTATCCATAATACTTTGAAGATGAGGAGGGATATAATTTGTGAGTCAGATATATATTGATGGATAAATCCAAATATACTAGCCAAAATCTAGCCCTTGAATTACAACGGAATAATTTAATGATTGGAAATAATTTGAACTAAAGTTAGCGCCATCTCGTAATTATAATAATAATTAATTTTACTAAATCTATGAGTGGCGCCATCTATTAATTAATAATTGAACTCGAATTTTTAATTAATTTATCTGAAGAAAAAATCTGCCTCGGCCCGATAAATTATTACTTCATGATCTCATAGTCTAGCAAAATGGCTAATCTGGCAATATTCTGAAAAAAAGAGTGCCAGAAAATTGGTGATCAACCTGCAATATGAAATATCAGAACTAAAATCATCTTTTCATTAATATTGTACTTTTGTTCATTAATTTTATTTGAAATGAAAGAATATTGTACTTTGTTTAAAACAAAAATATGAGATATTAAACTGTACCAATTTTATTTAATATTGCATATTCTTTAGATTGGGGATTTACTAAAAAGTTCACAAAGTATGGTTGTTTGAAAGATATTAAATAAATTGGCTAAAGTTAATGATATTCTTTAGATTGGAGATTTACTAAAAAGTTCACAAAGTATGGTTGTTTGAAAGATATTAAATAAATTGGCTAAATAAGTCTTATCTGAAAGTGAATCTTATAATGGTTTCATGAGAATAAAAGAAACCACTCAAAAGAAAATAAATAAATAAATAAATAAATAAATAAATAAATAAATAAATAAAGGTTTCATGTTAAATGCCATTAAAAAAAATACTTCAGAAGTAACAAAACAAATATCAATTTCCTCACAATATCAGTTAGGTGATTCTTGATTTGAAATTTCCTATCATGTTCAATGATTAGCAGAAGTTTCACAAGTTCAATCAATTTTGAACAATAAGAGAAATTTCAAATCAAGAATCACCTATCATGTTCAATGATTAGCAGAAGTTTCACAAGTTCAATCAATTTTGAACAATAAGATATGCAAATTCAGAGGATAATTCCTGTTAATATATGCAATTGTAAATTAGAAAAGTTCTATTATTTAAATAGCAATTTAAGTTGCTATATAGATAAGAGTGAATAATTGAATGTGTCAATCATTAGAGTGAAATCATAATTCAAAATAATTTAAATATTTGTTCGAAAATGAATGCTGGATTTGTAAAACAATTACGCTCCATTTAAATAATCAGTTACTAATTTAATAATAAACAATCTGTTCTTGATGCTCTAAATTTTTTAGGATAGTTTTAAGAAGTTAAAATTTATAAATGATTTTTAAAATGCAAATAAACATTTTAAAAATATTTTTTGACTGAATCAGAAATGATGTCACAAAATAGTAATGCATTACATCTTTTAAACAGTGCCTCAAATCAAAAAATGTGACTAGATTTTTTTATTCAATTTTTACAAGCCTGTAAATTTTGGTACAACCTTTTTGGATCACCTTGTATAAAGTGATTTCAGTACTTTTGAGAGCCACATAACAGAAGTTTTATTTATAACTCAGATAATACTGTATGAATTTTTATAATTCAAGGAATATCTATAATTTAAAACAAATGTTTCAGATAAATTAAATATGAATAAAAATACATTAAATTTAATATATCAATTAAAACTAACTAGAGGAATATTAATCAAATAATCTAAACTAGACAAATTAACTCCTAATGTAATATTTTTGAATTAAACTGTATTGTAATAATTATTTATTAATTTAGGATATAGTGCCACCATCTATTGTATTAATAATTATTTAATTTAGAAGACACCATATTAGCCTAAATTAATTTGGCTGGTTTAGATTATCCATATAATAAACTTACAATTTGGTTGCTTTCAATCCTTCAACAACATAAATAGAATCCTAAATAAGAAAAAAAAAAAAAGATTAGTTTTGTCACCTAACAAAAATTATACAATGATTTCTCAAAATATTTAGAATAAAGAAATAATTTAGCAATTCCTGGATAATTAAAATCTAGTTACTTTACAGAACCAATAAAAAATATATATATTACAAGTTGTATAAATTACAAAAATATTTATTACAAGA
This sequence comes from Olivierus martensii, assembly GCA_000484575.1. NCBI lineage: Eukaryota > Metazoa > Arthropoda > Arachnida > Scorpiones > Buthidae > Olivierus > Olivierus martensii. The sequence continues at coordinate 8,139 of AYEL01062205.1, forward strand.
CTGCCATATTTTATATGGAAGAAAATTTTTAAACTTTTTAAAGGTTATTTTCAATTTATTCTATTAGAAATTAAAATATAACTGTTAACAAAGTACTATATATAATGTATAATAAACAGCAGAGAATCCTATTCTAATAGAATAGGCTTGGTTAACCCATGGTTCTTCTGCTGTAAAGAACAACAGCCAGGAAATTTGTGAAATCCATGAGATAAAAATTATCTCATGGATTTCACAAATTTTAATTACAGGCTTGTTCAAAATTAAAATTTCGAAATCTCAAAATTATTATTACAGGCTTGTCATTTGAATAAGCCTTATATGAACAGTGAATACAATACATTGTTTGACATTTGATGATTATTATATTTTAAATATTGCTTTATCTAATGTGTGGCTAGCAAAAACAAAATATTGCTAGATTGCATGCAGAATAACTTTGGTTCATTAGGCCTGTTATAGGACATTCCAAATTTTAATAAAAATTGATAATGAAGGAAACATCAGAAAAAACCAGGCAAAAATTAAAATTATTCTTACCTAATTAATACTGATGTTTCCATCATTTTGATTATGAAATAATTTATAATATAAATTATTTATATTAAATTCATTTGTATGTTATTACAGATGTGATGTAAAGATTATGAATTAGTATTAAAGTTATTTATTATTAAGTTATTATATCCATCATTTTGATTATTAAATAATTTATAATATTTCATATAATCAAAATGATGGATATAATAACTTAATAATAAATAACTTTAATAATAACTCATAATCTTTACATAGCATCTGTAATAACATACAAATGAATTTAATATAAATAATTTCTGAAATAATTATGTAAAAAATATTCTGTAAGCACAAAAATACATAATTTCTAAAAATATAAATTCATATAGAAGTTCATGTTTTGATAAAAAATTCATAGTTCATATTCAGCTGTTTTTGATAAATATAAAACTTGCTCAAATCAGATCAAAAGAATTTTAATCACTCAAGGTACTTTCAGATAATGCATCTATTTTCAGAGAGATTTACAACATTTGAAATTAATACAATGAATACATCATAACAGTTTCTAGCTATTGGGAATGAAATCAAATATTTTTTTCCCCAATGGTTAGATAATAAAGTTATCTAATCTGTGGGAAAAATATGAAAATTCTTTGAACAGTATTAAAACATTGTTATTCTAATTTAAACAAGTTCTTTATTTAATAATAGTATAATGTAATAAATATAAATGAATATTTTATAATGCATACTAAATTTGTTGTACGTACAAATTTTTAAGAAAAAAGAACTAGCTTTTTTAGCACTAGATATACTTTTTAATCAAAAATTACCATAGTATTTTTAGTTAATTCATAGCCCTCTTCAGCTGAAAGCACTATGCTAATTTTCAATTAAAATATTTATATTGCCTGTGTAAATATTTATTTTACTACCAAAAGTATTAGTTCTTTTTCTTAAAGTTTATTTATTAAGGAAGTGAATTTTTGAGTATTATTCTTTAGTGCAAATTTTATTTATAATAATGAATAACTTAAAGTACTATATTTCAATGTAAGTGCAAATTATGAATATAGATTGATGATTAATAAAATTATGTAAAGAGGCCAATGTAAATTTAATCTTACTGACTTGATTTGACTCTAAAGCTATAAATGATGAGTGCAAATGATATTAAAAATGCAAAAACATGTTAACAAACCATGGTGAAGTAGGATCAAATTTATGTCACTAAAATGGACTGACATTCTATGATGCTTTTCTGTTATTGTACATAAATTAGACAAATTGCTTTTTGCTTGAAGAGAACTTTTTTATAACTAATGGAATAATTTGACAGCTCTAACAAGTGAAAAAAAAAAACAAAATTTAACCTTTATTTCCGTAGAACTTTTGGCTTAAGCCATCATCAGTGGTCATGAAAAATCAACCATTGATGATGGCTTGATTAAGCCAAAAGTTCTTCGGAAATAAAGGTTAAATTGTTTTCTTTTTCACTTGCTAAAGCTGTCAAATTATTCCATTAGTTATATTAAGAAAAAAGTGAAAAGAAAACAGCAATATTATAAACATTTTGAGGACTTTTTTTGGCTTTTATTCTTAAAAATTAAGAGAATTTTTATTTTATATAAAAGAACAGAAATGAATCTTCTACTATATTCCATAAATTTGCAATTAATTATCAAAAAAATGAATATCGGCAGTTACTCTATACTAGAGATAGTGAACCTGTGGCACGCACAGCAATTTTTTTGGTCACAAAATTCTGAGCTAATATATTGTTTTTAATTAAATTAAAATTTGATTAAATTGACTTGCAAGGGGTAGTTTTTACAAAAATTTGGCCAGTTTTGGTAAAAGTTAATTCACACACCTTTAAAAAGGTTCACCACCCTTGCTCTATATTGCAATAAACAAGATGTGAAGAATTCTGTACTATTTAAAAATTTTTAAATATTTTAACTGTAAGTAATCATTTTATTAGAAATATAATAAATACTACATGAAAACAAATTAATATTCATTAAATGCATTATGTATAAGATGCACAATAATATGCTGCTATTTATAAAAGTCCAAAGAAACCAGATGCAAAGCTTTGTAGCAGGAACATTTTTATGAATTTTATAGTTAAACCTTCAAAAATATTAAATACAAGCATTTTCAACATAATTACATCTTCATCATTGTACAAATATAATTCTATCTACAAGCACACAAATAACTTACAGAATGCCAATGCAAAGTTCTAAAAGTTTTATAATGGTTAGTAGAACAGATACATACTGCTACTATGGTAACTTCATAACAAACAAAAAATTAGTTGCTTAGAAACAAGTACAATAATATCTCGCTTAATGTTACCCCCATTCAATGTTATTTTACTATAGCATTATTCAAATTTTAAATATTTTTTCTGTAAAAAACTGATGAAAAAATTAAAACAGCTACACAATTTTTAATATCTTTAACTGCTGTAAAAATAAAACTCATATTGGTAATACAAAAATGATCAAAATGGAACAAATTTTAAATGTATGGAGTGAAGATAAGAATACCCCATTTAATGTTATTTCGTTTAACATTATGAAAATTCAGAACATACCCTTCATGTTAAGCGGGATATTACTGTAATGAGAAAAGTTCAAAATATAAACATTATATAATAATCAACAAAATAAATAAAGTAGAATTGAATAAATGAAAATGTAGCTAATTAACATCAAAGGTAGAACAGAATATAAACATTATGCAGAAATATGTCATGCGCTATGCAACTGTTTACTACAACTAGTACAGTGCTTATTGCACCATTGCCATGAATTATTGATGAATTCCAGTTCCATAATATTCACTGCCACCTTCTGTGACTTCCTTCTATGTATCTGTATACTTTCCATATACCTATCTTTAAATTTTTTTATTCATTCAAATAATTAATTTGGGGATTTCTTTAAGAATGCAATAAAATTAGATAATTATTTATTTAATTCTATTATAAATACCTGAACTGAAGGCATTGACACCAAAACAGCAAATTCACTCATACGGAGATTATATGTAATATCTAATGATGGAATTAAACATATCTGGAGCCACCAATTAGGCTCAGAATATTTCAATACAGCCATTTTATTATCCATTCTGAAATAAATAACTCAAATTCTTTATGAAGTTTTATAATTAGAATATTCATTTTAAAAATATTAAAATTTGAAAATAATAAAATGAAAAAATGCTTATTAATGTGAACTTTACTAAGGTACTTATACAGGAGCATCTTATTTTACATAAATCTGACATACATACATACATACATACATTTATTTATATATATATACTAAATTTAAAGGATTATAAAAAAAATGGAATATTAGGAATGAACTTCGGATAAAACTAAAATGTCATACATAAATTACATTTGGTTTTCTGATTAATTAAGGAACTGTAACAGGTAACTTGCATTTTCGAAAGAAATTAAATTATACATATTATCATATCTATAATATAGATATAATAATATATATAAAAAACACCCGGTATATAGTATAATATTATTATAACTATATACCGGGTGTTTTTCTTGAAACCGAACACACTGATTTTTGGCATGGAGCCAATTTAATTAATTTAGAATTTTATTGTTATAAGATATGCTTACATTTAAAACTTTATCAAAAGTAAGAGAACTCGTACACATTATTTTTGTAAATTTTATAATTAATTTAGAATTTTATTGTTATAAGATATACTTACATTTAAAACTTTATCAAAAGTAAGAGAACTCGTACACATTATTTTTGTAAATTTTATATATATACTTGCAACTTATGAGTATTTGCATTTTGAAAGAATTTACAAAAGTTTAATTGACCTAAATTGTTATGTGATTATTATGATAAAATTAAAGAACATTTTATGTAGTATGTTGTATATATGAGCCGTTCAGAAGCCAAATGGATCATCGGGCCGGGCCCAATACCCTGAAAAATTCCGGCACCAGACCCGGGACGCGAACTCGCGTCCTCCTGCGTGGCACGCTAAAGCGTTACCACTCGGCCATCCGGCCGCCCTTACGAAAGCATTATTCTGTTAATATCCACATATTATGTGAATATTAATAGAATACTGTGCTTACCAGTTAGTTAAAGTTTCTCTACATGGAAATTACTTTTAGAATTTTTTGAACTTAACAGAAATGTAAATTTGCCCACGTTATTTCTTAAAAGTTCAAGATGGTTTATTCTCAGAAAATTAAATGAAAATCTTTGCATCTTCTAATGAAAGATAGAGCAAATGCAATTACGTAATTAGGTAAATTTCGAAAATAAATCTCCCAACATTTAAAGTTAGAAACTTTCCCAGCATTTTAACAATTTAGCAGCATTTTCTTATAACTATTATTATACCTCTCATTAACCTGTAACCTTAATTTTAATGTTACAGATTCGATTTCTATTTTCAAATTTCTTTTTCTTCTTAATTTTTATTATAATGCCTTATTCGATATGTTAAGAATTGTTAATAAAAAAATCAAATAACAATATATAGTAGCGTATATTTTTATTATTGAAGCCAGTTTAGCCAAAGAAAAAGAAATTTCAGATATATGAAATAAAAAATTATGAAATTTAGAAAAGTATATCAAATTTTGCAAATAATCTCTGTAATAATTCAATATAAATGGATAAAAAATTCCAAAATTATACTATAGTCTAATAAACTGGTTCGCCAATTTTTTATTTTTCATAAATTTACTGCTCTACATATTAGAAAGCGTTGTTTATTCATATTTTTTCTGAATCAATATTATGTAATTTATTCAGATTTCACAATAAAAATAATTGTTTTTATCATGATAATTAAATCATTAAAAGCTGACAAATGTGTCTATCAAATATATTTATAGATTTAAGCATGTATAAAATTCTCTCTAAATCATTTATTAAACGGTTATGTTAGGGATGTCGCCATATTACACTTGGAATATATTGTATATCATTTACAAAAAAATATTCTATTTAAGGATGCCCTCGACATATTTAGTTTTTGGGACTTGGGATTTTTCTTCTTCATCCCTATCTTTTATATAATATAATATAAAGAATAAGGATTATATATTTAATATTTTTGGAGTTTAAATTATTTGCTATAAAATATATATTTTTGTCACTCGCATATCACTACTTACTTAAAAATTACTTAAAAATTAAACTTCAATTTAATATTTGTTATTTAAATTTAATACTTTCTGTTTAAATTTGTTAATTGCCACATGGATATATTATTTGTCCCTTCAGTTTATTATTTATTACTTTACTTTTAAAAATTATCACTTCAATTTAATATTTGTTATTTAAATTTAATACTTTCTATTTAAATTTGTTAATTGCCACATGGATATATTATTTGTCCCTTCAGTTTATTATTTATGACTTCGATTTAATATTTGATACATGGCTTCATTCTTTTTTACGTATATTTATTGTATATAAGGAATTATTATTAATTTATGTTAGACTGATAATACTATTACATCAATAATTACTATTTTGCTTATTTATATGAAATGTAAAAAAGCTTCTTCAGTCTAATAGCTATTCCTACGTATGTTTACAGATATACCGGTAATAAAATTTCATTAATTGAAAAATAAACTTAATTGTATTTATTTTTTTTTACTTTACTTACAGAATGTACTTAAATTTTTCAAATTTTATTTTCCTATAAAACAACTATTTTTGTAATTTATAAACAATTGGAAATGCAACTGATTTAACGGTGTGAAGTTGACCTCCCACTTTTGAATTCCTAAATACAAGGCCGAGCCGACTAATTGTAGCACCTGAAGCAAGCTTTAAAAACGGCGCTTTAAAAACTTTTTTTGAAAACTAACTTGTAAGTAATAAATAATAGTCTACTTAAACAGCGTTTTTTCGTGTTTTGAGGAAAATGTAGTGGAGTCCACTATGGCTCTCAATCTCATATAAAAATATAATAAAAATACTTTGTTGTGCAATAAACGACAAAACTAAAATCATAATAAATCTTTAATTTAATTGAAAAATAAACAGATTCTCTCAATTTTTAATTAATCTCAAATTTATAGCAATCAAGTTATTATAAATAAAAATTTCTATTTATAAATATTTTATGTATTAAAAGATATCAATTTACATTTATTAAATCGTTATTTAATATATTATAATTAAAAATGAAAATAAATAAAATTGAAGTTTCAGAATTCTCAATCTATAAATATTTTTGAATATTGTGCTGTAATCTATTTCTTCTTTCATATTGCTTAAAATCGAAAAAGAAGTTGACATGTCCGGATTTACACCCGGACCATGTCGAGTCGAAGCCTCTCCCCTCTCTACCACCACCCTTCTGGGAGAAGCCCAGAGAGTAAAGTCACAATGCAGTTCGTTTCGTTCTAGCCATTCTGAGGCAAAACACAACTTTCTAAATAAAAACTCCATCTATGTTAAATAAAGAACTTTTAATACTATTCAAGATTAAAGTTAGAGAAAAATACAAATGTAAATTCCCGTCAGAGAAGCTTCTACAAGCAAACCAACAAACACTAAGGCATAAAATGTAGAACTCTTCAAACACTATATCAGCCGGCTTCTTACAAACGTTATGGACGGACGGGAACAACCACCCTCTAGTGGCACAAGTCTTTTATACAAACAAAATTTTACGTAATTATAGAAAAACACATTTATCATAATACAATTATTTTGTTTCCACATAAATATATTATATAAACCAAAAATATTATTTTTCTCTTGTTTCCTCTTCTCAACTTTAACTATGATAAACCAACTATATGCACTACTCGAAAATATTTATAGAAAGTAATATTGTTCATTATATAATTAACACGATACCTTTGATACCTTTATTTAAAATAGGTCAAAAATAAGTGGACAATAATTTCTTGTCATAAAACTCAATATTAAAAATTTTCTCGATTATTTATAAGATTAAAACATTTATGCCAATACTTTTGTGCATATTAAACAAATATACATATGTCGTTTTATTTTTATTTCGTTATCTTCTATTTGTTTTTTATTTTTATTTTTTCAATTGTTTGAAAACTTAAAAATTACTGAATACTTGTTTATATTCAAGATTTTCAAATAGATTTTTAATCTATATGGTTAAAAATGAAAAATTGAAAAAGTCTGAACGAAGAGAATCGAGCAATATCAGTTTTCTTTAACTATCCTGAAATGCCCTCCGCCTTCAGTTTGGCTTCACTGCAGTTAACTGAATATTTACCGGAAAGCTAATGAGAGATAAACATTCTTTACCGAGAGAAAACTTATCAAATATGATGTACATGTAAATATTTTAAATGAATTTGGACTAATTTGATAAAAAATGAAATGCTCCTTAATGAGAAGTTTTCTTATAAGTTAGTAAAATTTTAAATTTAATTAAACTTTAAAATTTTAATTTAATCTACTATGCTATAATGCTTATTGCTTTCTCATGTTCACTCAATTAATGTAAATAGCTAATTTCGCAAATATAGTACATCATATAATAAATAAAGTATAGTTTTATAGAAAAAAACATGATATAAATACAATTTCAATAATTCCTTAGTGTTTCTATGATACTATATAATATATAATTTTTTCTGTTTTTCTTTTCGATAAATATTATTAATTCTGATTAAGAAATCGTTTTTATATTCGTTTTATGTATACGATTTTTATATTTCCATTCATATCCATATATTATAACATATAGATAATTGGTTATTTAATAGTATATGGATTTCATTAATATTTTATTCTATTTCTTAAAGCAATTTTATCTTTCTATAATATGCCATCTTTACTCTCATAATTGACGAGTAACGGAATTTACGTTTGCGTATTGCCTTGTTTATACGTAACTTTGTAATTTAAATTTACACCTGGATGTATTATACACACTGGATAGACTGCGCTGATGTTCGGTTCCAGAAAAAACGAAGCCACTGAAGTGAACGGACACATGGTATAATACTCTATATTGGGGTAATACCAGGGGTAATATTAACCCATGAAATGGGTTGGGTTACTTTCACACATTGGAAAGGTTCTTTGTTTTGTCTACATTTTGCTTTTAATGTTGGCCCAGAACGGCTCCCTTAGTACTCTCTGAGTGGAAAGGGGCAATCAAAATTTAGCCACCAAGCTTACCATACAAATACAAGAAGACCAGTTTGGTCCAACACATGTTGCCTTCTTTCTGGTTGAGTGGAAAGGGGCAATCAAAATTTAGCCACCAAGCTTACCATACAAATAGAAAGAAAAAGACAGTCAGCATTTGTTCTGATCATCTTATATAGACCAATTTGAAAATTTGGTATACTTTGTAGATCATATAATGAACAATTATTATATACTGCTTTAGACTCAAATTCAAAAGCAATACTTAAAGGAAAATTTGTTAAATAAAAAAACACTTAAAAGCAATTGTAGCATTATTCCATGCACTTTATTAAAATTAATTTTTTATTTAAAAAATATTTCCTTTGAGAAATGTTTCTGAATTTGATTTCATATAATAATTTTGTTTTGTAAACTTCAACCTCATTTAAAAGAACAAAAACAACTGCATTTATAAGCAAATTTTATTACAATATAATAGCTATGAAAGAAAAGAAAGATTCAGTTAATGAGAAAACTGACTCTGTTTATTTTTTACTAATAATTCAATGCTAGAAACTATTTCTGTAAAAGCTAATTGGAAATAGTACTCCAGATGAGAATCAGAAATTTTTGATCTCAATTTTAATGAAGTGCTTCATTCAATGAAAAAATCTGCTCATATAAGTATATGCTTCTGAAGAGGGAGAAGTTTCTTGCTTGCACACATTCTTAAATTTATAAATTTTCTCATTCCAACATATTTTTGATAAAATTCTAGGAAATATACTTCATCAAATTTGATTTTCAGTTTAGCATCACATTGAAAGCTAATGATTTCTATTTGGAGATCCCTGAAGTCTCCATCATATTCATAGAGAAGAGATTAGTTATTTCATTCAGGGTTCTTCTGGGAGCAGAAAGTTTGAAATCTCTCTTGGAACTTAGTATGAAGCTGAGATATTTCAGTTATATTTGAAGAGCATATTCTGAAGAGTATAATTTCAACATTCTTTGGAAATGAATTAAATTCTAGACTTGAAGTTAGCACTTAGAATTCTAATTTAATCTTATTAGAGTTCAAATTTAAGTTATTTAAGTGAAAAGAAATGCTCATAACAGTGGCGTAGCTGACGGTCAGCAGACCCCGCGACATGGGGGGCCCCAAGCTTCGTGGGGCCCCAACTCATCCTGAATAAAAAAACCTCTAAAACACAAACAGTCAATCCTCATTAATCTCGATTTTAACGCAGAACAGTTAAACCTATTTAACGCAGGACTTTGGCATTCATTAGCTAGAACTCTAAAACCTAGTTAGCACTAATTTACAATTTATGTATTGTTTTCACAAACACTTTTTTATGTTTCTGGATGCAGCGATTATTTGATTAAAGCACTACAGTAATGCAGTACTCTCGAAAGTGGCAAACTACCACAAATTAAGCTGTATATGAGCCGTTCAGAAGCCAAATCGATTAACTCCACAAAACAAAAAGTGGAGAAAAATGATAAAATAATATAATACTACACACTTTTTATTAATAATTAGCATCTAGTCATCATACCTATTAAAATAAACAGCATACCTCTCCCATCAAAACAAAATCAATTTGCTCTATTGTCGAAAAAATACCCGTTCTTTAACATCGTTTTCCTGACATTGAGCAGTCAATCCAGTATATTCACATCAATCGGTATCTTTGAGTCTATATTGACACAGCCAATAATGTTTTACTATTCAATTTTATTTCAATATCGAATGGCTTTTAATTATTATGATTAAATTTAACGACTGTGTTATTGTATTGATATTATTGCTGATAATAAAACATGTCAACATTAAACTTCGGGTTGAAAATTTTCCTGTCCTAATAGAAAAAAGAGAGAATCAGCCTAGATTAATCTTAATATAATTTCTTTTATCTAAAAAAATACATTCTATCCTAAAATTATGTTACTAATATTTTTATGAAGTGTTATAAAATCGTTGGTTATGATAGATCAGGCGTGTCAAACTCATTTTAATTCAAGGGCCATTTAAACAGCCTGTAAGATTGTCGCCGACCGTATCATATTTAATTTTTTTTAAATTACATTTTAGAATAAGGATTCAGATATATAGATAGAATAATTAAGAACATTGTGTAATCAAATGAATGTACTGCAAAAATATATAATTATTATATAATTGCTTTAAATTATGGATGTGTTTTCAATTTAATTTCTCGCTATCAAACTTAATTTTCTATTAAGCATTAAAAGTCACATTTTCTGTACAAAAACAAAAGCTCTCATTAAAATTTTATAAATTCAAATATTCATAACTGCTTGCATTTTTTAAATAAGTTAATAACACAACAAATAAATCTTTAACAAGCCATTAGCACGTCCTTTATAGACGTCCTTCAAAGAGGGATTGTTGGATCTTGATTATTGTATTTAGCTATAAAGAAAAAAAAAATACAGGTTCTAATTTGACTTTTTTGGAACTTGATTATTGTATTTAGCTATAAAGAAAAAAAAAATACAGGTTCTAATTTGACTTTTTGTTTTTTGATAAGAAATTTCACAGAAAACGATGCAGTTCATGCAAGAAAGCACTTATAAGTTAGTTTGTGTCACCAATCCGAAAGCTATCTGTACATAAATGTCCGATAAGGCAAATCGAAAAAAACTCATACAACAAATTTCATTAAAATCAAATTAGCGCATCATAGTATATGAGATAACTATGAAGCGAGAATTACTTCCTATTATCTCATAACATATTGTTCTCATTTTCATTTTAGTTGAGGGCGTTGGGTTGGGAGCCACAAAAAATCACTTCGAGGGCCGCATGCGGCCCGCGGGCCGCCAGTTTGACACTCCTGTGATAGATGAAAGGAAGGTGGCGCTTATTTGGTGTTTGCCTAGGGATACCAATTAATACCAGCCCTAATTAAAATTATGATAAATTAATTTTCATAGGGAAATTAACTGAATTTGTTTTTTGATTTATTTAGAATGATTTAAGTTAATTAAATCTTTTTGATTATTGATTTAGTTAAAATTTTAATTGATTTAACATGTTCATTTTGCGATTTTGTTTCAAAGTAAAGATTTTTCGTACTTTTGTCGCTAGGAGTTTTAATAAATTTATTTATTTTTGAATTAAAGTGTCCGTTTTTTTTGCCATTAAGAAGGCAAGAATTCGGTATTAAGAATTTAGAATCGTGACATTTGATATATATTTCTATTTATAATAAGCTCAGTACTTATGGACATAAATTTGTCTGTTAATTAACATTAATTGCTTTCATAAAAAATCACTTGCATAGTGAAATTTTAATTATTATTTACATGGATATTATTTATATTATACAGTATATATTTTTCAATAATCTTTCTGATATAATGTAATGTTCTGCGATGCTATCTATTGTATTGTACACATTTTTATATAAATCTCTAATATTGATATTTGCGAAATTCGATTTATATTAAAATTGGAAAAAACTAAAGCTTTTTTAAGTAGTAATATATCTCATTATATATGATTGTATTTAATATAAAATCTATACTTTGGTAATTAAAATTTAACATACAAATTAAATTAATAACAGCCTAATTTAATTTTATATCTGTGATTTTTTATAACGTCTCATTTCTGTTCCATATTCAATATTTCAAATATCTTTATGTATAAAAATAAAATATGGTATTAAAAAACTTTACACAGCAATTAACGACAATGATAGCTATAGTTTTTATTTCAAAATGAGGAATTAGAAGAAACCATTTTCTATTATAGGAAGTCGAACATGTTCAAATTCTTTTTCCAAAGTAGTTCTAAGCTTGCTTTCGACGAAAGACTCCATATGTTCATTAAATTTATTTAATAAAATATCAGCAATTTGAGATCCTAGCCATGTCAAATACGACATTCCAGTAATATCTACATCGATGTTTTCCATTTTAATTACTTTTAACTCTTCTAGTATCGCGTGAGCTTTTGGATCGTGATCTTGTCGAACTCGAATATCAATTGTAAAGTTTGAAGACTGCATAAATACGAATCCACTTCGAATTTTTCTAGAGAATGGTTTAGCTGATATCCATTTATATCTCGCTGTTAGAAAATCAATCCCCAAACGGCCTTCAAACGTATGAGAATCATCATTGATAATTAAATTGGTAAATCCTACTCTTTGTAATTCGTCAAGACCCCACGCAACACCTTCTCTGAATTCGATATCCTTTATTGAATGTGTTTCGAAATCTGGTAAATTCAATGGATGAGGAATTTGTTCTATAGCTTTTTCTATTACTATGTCTATGTATTCATCTGCAGTTTTATTTTCGAAGAGGACTTCACCTATAAAGAAAACAACAATGTTGTTTATTATTATATTTTATCATTTTGGAGATATCTGATGAAAATTAATTATTAAAGTACTATTTATTTAAAACATAGCCCGAATGATAAAATAAAGAAAAAATGTTTAATTTTTTAAAGATTAATTTAAGAGATGAAAAATCAAATTAGAAATATAGGCATTAATGTTTACAAACATGAAACATTGACTTTTGAGACAAAGTAAATAAAAGAACATCATAAGGAATAAAACTGATGCTTATTTTTTAGCCACCAGTTAGCATCAATTCAGTTCTCGAAATATGATAAACAGTTACAAACATAACTTGTTTGTAGCTGTTTATCAAATGTCGAGAAGCCCACTAGTTACTTTGTAATTCATGCAATAGTAATGGAAATTCGTCGGCCGGATGGCCGCGTGGTAAAGCTTTCGCTTACCACCCTGGAGGATCCGGGTTCAAATCCGGGTCCCACACCTCCAATTTTTCAGGAGGGGTCCGGGCCCGGCCTGTTGAACCCCATCCTTCAACCATCCGATTGACCCCATCATGGGTGCTGGCCAGCCTGTGATGGGAGCTATAAATGACCGCCGCCAGATACAGAATATCCCATGAGGATATGGCGGCGTAATAAAACTAACCTAACCAAAGTAATGGAAATTCGAGATTGCAGTTGGTGATTTCTTTTCATTTAATGTTATTAAAAGGAATTACATTGGTGCGAAGTGCATTATTCTTCGGAAACTGTCTATTTTTGTTGAAACTGAGCGCTAGGAAAATGTTTTGGAATCTTCCAGTTCAATGAAAACTAGCAATTAAGTCAAAATTATTTTTGAAAAATCTAATATTACGATTTTAATTTGAATATGAGTCTTAGATCTAAAGCTTTAAAAAAAATTTAGTCTTTCTTATTCATGCTTAAAATAAACTTTTCTTACAGGAAAACCTTAACAATCGTGCGATATGGCGGCTTAACTGACCTAACCTAACCTAAAGAGATTGCCCGGGTGTATTCCATCGATCCGCATTCTTCATCTATCAGCTGACCGCATTGTATCAGCAATTCTTAATGAGTTTGAAACGGTTCTGTCCCTTAGTAATTGACAAATATAGAAACAATATAAAAATAAAAAAGAATGCAATCAAAGAGACTATTATTTCTCCAGTTAAAACTAAAGTATGCAATTCTCTGAACATATTAAAATTAATAAAATATTGTGATTGTTGTAGTTATATTTCATCTGATTCCTAACAGAATTCCTGTACCAAGAGAGACAGAAAAATCACATAGTAAGAACTAAACATAAAAAATAACTTGATTTGCTATTAATCTTATATTTAGACATTGGTTAAAATTTAAAGAATTTGAGAAGAATAACATTTTTCATTATTTCTTTCAATAATTTTAATAGGAAGAAAAATAATTTAGATAAATTAGACTTATGTGAATCTATTATTTTTTTATCGGTTTACCAATATTTAAAATATATTAAAATGATCTGTTCCATTTCATTTACTTTAGCCTAAATCAATGAGTGAATATTTTTACTATAGAAACTTTAAATTACTCACCTCTTACGTATAAAAACAGCGCAAAAATACACAAAGCTTTCATTTTTAATTATTCTGCAAAGAATAAAAGAAATGTTCTTTTAAAAGATTTTTAAATTTCAAATAAAGTCAAATTAATGTCTTACCTGCAATGTAGACTTATTACAGTGTAACGATTTTAAATATAAGCTAATCCTTTTGTTCGATTATTATCAGCTTACAAAGTCCAGTCTTCTAAAATAATTTCCTCGCACATGTTTCATCACACGAAATATTTTGTGGATGCATTTGATAAGATTTTACCATGTATTACGTATCTGACGAAATATGTTATTATATTTTTTATAAATCTGTAATTTATGATTAACTTCTAAGTATTGTATTGTTTACAATCAGATTAATATGAATCATGTAATACTTGGACTTTGCAATTACTGGATTATTTTATTTGATCTGCATCTAAAAATATATTGTTTTGTTTTTAATTTTTAGTATTTTTCTGTTTTTGTTTTAATTTTGTCATAATAAAAATATAGTAACATAATAAATTCATGTTTAATTCTTTTGAGCGCTTTATAGTTTAATTTTAATGTACATTAGCAGGAAATTCGAATTAATGTAAAAACTTTGAAATCATATTGAATGTTTAACAAAAATATCCATTCGAGATTAAATTTAAATTGAATTTTTGTTGAACGAAAAGTTTTCAATGGTAATTATATTCTCTAACCAGAAATATTAATAATATCTGAATAAGTCCAAAATTTTAAACATTGTAGCAGTAATCCACGATTACTTTTACTTGCAACACAAATATTTATATGATAATTCGACATTTTCAAAATTTGAATGTTTTTATCTTAAAATATTTGAATATATATAACCTTCATTTAAATCAGTAAAAATTTAACAAAATATAAAGAAAAAAATTTAAAAGAAATCTATTTTTCATATTGATTATTTTTATTAATTTGTTCTCTATAAAGAACTACACGATATCCGATTAAATTTAAATTAATCTTATTTGAATAAATTAAATACATTTAATATTGATTCATCATGCTTAATTAAAAGAAAGTCAAGTAATTTTTTCTTAAATTTTAAAAATTTATCAGTATTAAGTAAGGAAACAAGATCTTATTAAATAATAATAGATAAATAAATAACACCTGAATATTTATCTACAGTCCCACAATATTTTGATAGAATATTTCAGAAGCAGACAATTTTAACTTATAATAAGATAATTGGTGAGAATTATACCAGATAAACTGATTGTATTATTTATTATGATTTATCTTCAGTTCGGTATCAAAATTAATTTGAACGAAATTTTTATTGTTAAAAATTTCAGACCTCACACTTTGGAATCAGCGTGGAAATTCAATAAAGAAATGTTTGAATTTTTATTGAAATGCTTGTCTTGATTTATAACCAAAAATTATATACAATGAGAATGTTCTGTTCTAATAATAATAATAATATATATATATATTAATGTGTGTTGTAAGCATAGACCAGTCTTACTAACAAAGGTTCGTACCCTTTTATGATGCCAATTATCAAATTAATGTTAATTTTCGGTTAGTAAAACCGGAAAGAGCAGTCTAAGAACAGTCACTTGGCTTTGAAGGGGTGAAACACCAGAAAGATGAGCTTTTTTGTCATTAGCTATATAACATTACTATTTTTCAGTTTTGTTATGATAAAGATATTTCACTGATTAAAAACTGATAAAAATTGAGTTTTATTTTGGTTTTGATTTGGTGATTGGTTTGATGATGGTATGAGACACAATTCTGGTAAGTTATTAATTTAGATGATGAACAACAATGTAAAATATGAAAATAAATATTTCATAAACAGTTAGTATTGTGGTTATTCATCATGAGGTTGGTTAATGACCGGAATCTCACAAAACAAGAACCAATTACCATATTTTACATATAGTTAATACTTTGCATAGTGCGAGAAATTCGCAGAACCCATTATTCACACTAATCGAGGCCTACCTGTACATATATTATATAGACCTTTTTAACAGTTAAACATTCCAATAGAACAGTGTGTAATTCTATATTCTATTTCTTCTATAGAATTCACACTGTTCTATTTGACAATTTGATTTAAATTGTCCAATAACATTCAAATTTTTTGGACAATTTGATTTAAATTCAAGAATTTAAATCAAATTATAGAATTCACACTGTTTTATTGGAATGCTTAACTGTTAAAAAGATCTACATAATATATGTATATAGCATAGATACAGCTGAAGAGGATCAAATAGACGGAAAACGTTTCTATAATTGCATGATAACTGTAATAAAGATATTTATATTCTACCTAAGTGCTAGAATAAAGAAAAAAGAATTCATCATTTAAAGGTAGTGTAATTTTTGAACATTAATAATAATTATATTGATCAATCAATATAGAAAATCAACCAACTTATTGTAGATGAATGAAAATGAGATTAAAATGCAATAAATTATAATTTGATGTTAAAATTTATTTGATATTTTTTTTTATGTACAGAATAAATAAAACAATAATTAAAAACAATAAATTATATATAAAACGAAATCAATAAAATAACTCTGATTCAGATATATTTTTTTATATAAAATAATACAAAGACAGAATGGATATATATTTTTAAGATAAACACTAAAATTTAAAAATTAGATAGAACAATTGTTGATTTAAAATAAAATTAAATGCTGGTCATTTATGATTTCAGAAATGTTTTAAATCTAAGTTCATTATATGCAATAGGGGAAGTAGTTATGGTTAAGTTAATTACAGTTCAGCTACCATATCACAAATGAAATATTCTATACCTGGTAGCAGTCATTTTTAAAACCCATCATATGCTGGTCAGAAATTTGTTAAGATCAATCTATATAATAATATATTTAACAGTGAAAGTAAACATAATATTCTAATTATTAGCTATGAGCATTGGCTTGTCTATAGTCTGATGAAGCAAATGTTTCATTAGCATTAGAACATCTGTCATGCTGTGTTCTCTTTATAATTTCTAATTTGCCTGTTTATAGTTAGTATTATATAAACAAGAGTAATCTTTAAATGCCTCAATAAAAAATTCAACATTGCTATTTTGACCAAGGATCTTCTTGATTTGAATACTCCACCATTTTGTATCAGACTGCAAAGCAGCATGGTATAACCATAATGTTGAAACCTAGAACGAATTCTAGGCTGTCAACTTTGTTCGGTTACACTGCATTATGGATAACATCAGAGTATAAACCTATGAATTGTTTCTAACTTTGACTTCGCTGACGAGCATCTCCGCTATGTCGGACTAATAATTCTTTATTTATAATAATTATAAAATATAAAAGAAAACTAATTGTATGTCTTTTTTATAATCATGTTTTTACTTTTTTCAATTTTTATTAACAGAATATCCTAAATATTACTGCAGTAGGTAATGTTTATTTGCATTATTGTGATCTGCTGAACTACTGAATTAATCTGAAAAAGAACTGACATTATTAGAAAGCATATAATAATTGGCTATGATATGAAGCACTTTTTCAAACATGGTTCATCTGAAATGATTTTTTTTTTTTTTAATCAAATTTGACTCTGATTACAATATTATTTTATATTGAATGCAGAATTTATACTATTTCTATCATCTATTTTAAAAATTTTGTAATTAATATTTTTTGATTGAAAATGAATAATTTTGTATATTTTTACATGATTAATCATGTTTTTATTTAACAAATTAATATACAGTCAAACCCCGATAAGCTGCCATCCTCACTGACCGTCAAGAAATTGGGCAACTGGATCTTCCCTATGTTAATGGAATAGGCAACGAACAAATGTCGATCTTTACAAGAACTCAAATGTCACTCGCCAATTTTACATCTGGAATCAACACCTCTCGTCATCAAACAGCACCTCAATCGGCTTGTCGACTGCGTCGATCTTTTATATGGGTGACTTACAATCCCGCACTTTGCTCATTTGCAAACTCTTATATGTAACAAGTTTTAAAGTTCTTAGTTTACAGAGTAATTCATTCGTGTCATTATCTTTACAATTAATTTATATATTGAACAAAACATCGATATGGATCATTCTTATTTTCACATATCAGTTCAGTGGTAAAATTTATGTAGTAATAATTGACATCATTAACCAGGATAGCTCTTCCGGAAACGGGTTCCGACTCCGTATCACATGACTGCCAACTACGACAGAGAAGATGGAAGTAAGTTATATTATATTTCAGTTTAAAAGTTATGTAATAAAATAAGCTCACTTAGCAAGTTCTACATAAATTTATTGCAGTATAACGTTTTGAAATATAATATATGTAATAAAATAAGCTCACTTAGCAAGTTCTACATAAATTTATTGCAGTATAATTATATATATAATAGGCATGATATGTAATAACTATCACAATAAGATGCTTATACCCCCAACCGTTGATTTGCATGGTACATTGCTTCTGCAGACGTGCTGTGTAAATTAAATTCTTGTAAGTCAAGACTACCATTTGTAGAGAAAATCAAGATAAGTTCCATAACACTCAATTAAATAATTTGCATTTTATTTAAAATAAATTAAAATTTAATTTTATATAGATATATAATTTAAGAATAAAGGTGGAAATCATTCAAAAATGTATGAAAATAAATTTATTCTGTATCATCTTCTCTTGTTAATATCAAAACAGTACATTCTTTTTATAATCACCTCTCATTTACATATTCAATATTGTAAGTTGATATAATCTAAAATATGACTATGCTATTGTTGGATGTTCTCACAAATTATCATTACAACTTTGTTCAACAAACTTTTTAGCTTATCTGATCTATTTTTTCTCTATAGGTTGGATAATTGAAGCTTCACTGTATAAATTTTTACTTTAATCTTAATTTAGGATATAAATTATTATTACTTTATCAAGTTGGATAATATTTTTTACTGATATAAACATCTATATTCTTTTGCTGATTTTAATTGGAAATTGTATATTTAGGAATAAATTTATAATTTTATGTGAATATCATTTGCTAATGAAAAATTTACTTGCACCATGTTTATGTGAAGTTTAATTTTTTAATTAATTATAAAACATACTGCAATGAGTAGAAGTAACTAGTATTCATAGTTAATTTGGTTTTGAATTTGATTTAGCGATTAAAATATCATTCAAAATCCCTGATTCAAATTATCTTAAGAATGCTGAAGAATAATATACTTTAAATTATGCAGAAAGAATTAAATATAATAAATAATTTAATTGTATAAATAATTTGTCTATCAATTGCCTTATCTTTTTTTTTTTTATCAATATTTTCAAAATACAGAGTTTAATGAATATAGTAAATTTGAAAAATATTAAAATATTTTAATTGAAATAAAATTAAAATATATATTTTTTATTGTAGGAGAGGTCATTCTGTTTTGCAAGAAACTTTACCACGTAAAGAAGAACATGTATTATTAATTCGTATGACTTCAATTCAGAGGACATTATACAAAACATTTGTAAAAAATCTCATCCATGTACAAAATGCTTCTAATCCATTAAGATTATTTGCTGTTTGTTGTAAGGTAGGATATATTTTAAAAAAATAACATTCAATAATATAAAGATTTTTATTAAAGGAAATTGCTCTCTTTATTTTAGATATGGAATCATCCTGATATATTGTATAACATTCTTCAAGATCGTAAAGCAGAAAGTGGAGATGATAATGATTTAGATATAGAACTTGGAAATCTAATTTCTGCTGCTACATCAGGGAACAAAATTAATATAAGAAAAAAACGTAAGAAAAAAATGAATGAGATCTTAATTAAACTAAAATCTTGTTTTATTTTTAATAAATTGTAATTTTATTTTAAGGGGTAAATAAAGATATTGGATCTATGGGACGATCTTTTATAAATGGTTTCACTCAGGAAACTGGATCTAACAGAGATAAATATGACTCATCTATCAGTTATGATTGGGTGAGTTACTTATGAATAATCTAAATTTGTGTTATAATGAAATATTTCATCTTATTAAAATTTTTTCTAGGCTATTCCACTCATGTCAAATTATATACCAGGTATATTAGAAAATAGTCATAAAATGACTGTTTTGTTTTCAATTATTGAAAGAACTCTTAGGATTGGTGATAAACTTCTTATTTTTAGCCAATCACTATTCACATTAGACTTAATTGAAAAATTTCTCAATCGACGAAATGTTCCACCTAGACCTAGATTAATTAATAATTTTGGTCCTGTCAAATGGTGCAGAAATAAGCACTATTTTAGTAAGTAAAACAATTTAGTTTAAATATTGTATAACAATTTGATTTATTCCATAAATTTATTATAAAATAGGATTGGATGGAAGTACATCACCTCAAGATAGAGAAAAATTAATCAATGAATTTAATTCTAATCCAAATATTAGTCTGTTTCTTCTTTCAACCAGAGCTGGATGCCTTGGAATCAATTTAATCGGAGCCAATCGCATAATTGTGATTGATGCTTCATGGAATCCTTGTCATGATGCTCAGGTATAAGTCAATATTTTTATTAATTGTTTGGCATTATCAGAATTTTATTTTCCTAGATCACATTATTGTATTATTATTATTAATAATAATAATAATAATGATAATCTTACACATTTATTTTGACTCTCAAAAGTTAATATCGGTATTACTTAGCACATAATTTAAAAGAAATACGTTCTAATTAATCATGGAGAGTGTGGTAATACTCTATAACAGGGCTGTCCAATTATGACCCAAGGGCCATATTCATGTTTACTAGAGATATGGAGGGCCGCAGTTACTAAAAGGGGGCAGGGCTTTGGCACTTAATACGCTTTTGTCTCAACAAACGGAATGCATATATATAACCCTTTTTGGAAACCAATTTTATTTCCAGATTAGCAAATTGGTAATACTCTATAACAGGGCTGTCCAATTATAATGACCCAAGGGCCATATCCATGTTTACTAGAGATATGGAGGGCCGCAGTTACAAAAAGGGGGCAGGGCTTTGGCACTTAATACGCTTTTGTCTCTACAAACGGAATGCATATATATAACCCTTTTTGGAAACCAATTTTATTTCCAGATTAGCAAACCTTATTACAAAATTATATTTACCAGATTGCATCCAATAAAATGTTAACAAAAAGTTATAAAATATAAACAGTTAAAAAATATAAAAATAGTATGTATGTACAGTTCTTTCCAAAAAGATAGTTACCTGCTTCGCAGGGACTGAGCTTACCGGAAGTTGATCGGTTATAAAGACTGTCAGTTCGAACGTGCATAGTGGAAGCTAATAATGGACGCGTCCGTTCTGACTAAGAATAGATGAGATCGGTTAATTACAGCGCTCTGAACTGAAAAGACTAATCGCTGCTCACTATTTCAAACTAGGAGTCTTTCTAGTTATGAATTGAGTAAATACATAACATGCTCTAATATCATTTTTTAAATTTTGAATATTGGTAATTATGAGTATGATATTTACAGATTTATTTTTTTAAATTCTAATATGCTAATATAAATACCGTATTTGTTGGCCACCATATATTATATATAAACTATATATAGAGGTTTTTATATATTCCCGTCGAGGATAAGAATGAAATTTTATTTGTGTAAACATGTTTTTTTTTAAATTTAAATTGAAAAAAGATTTCATATTGAGAATGGCAGCTATGTTTTATGAATTATAATAACTAGTTTTATAAGTAGTATTTATATATTTGGAAAGACAATTATTTTAGTAAATCTGAAACAAATGCATATTTATATATGACTGGTTTTAATTTTATTTGACTATTTAATTTAATTTTATTTTACATTTTAATTTAATTTCATTTTTATTTTAGCACGAGTTCATTGCATTTGTGAAATGAGTGAGAAAAACGTAAAATAGAAAATGAATATCAAATATATTAGTAGCAGTGGAAAAATGACTTTTTCATAACAAATCACATGGTTAAACTGCTTTGTTTAACCAACGTTTTCCTAACTTTTGTGATTTTAGTTGAAAAGTAATATCAACGTTTCGGTAGTACTTATTGTGTGAAAGTGCATTTTCTAACATGAAGATAGTTAAGAATCAATAGTACTTATTTGTGTGAAAGTGCATTTTTTAACATGAAGATAGTTAAGAATTGATTCAGAACCTGCCTTGGAGATTCTTCTTTAACAGTGAATGGATGTAAATATCCAACCCTTGTAAATGCTATTACCCCGCCCTCATTTGTCATATTAAATAGGTACAGTTCCTTCCAAAAAGATAGTCACCTAAGCGGAAGATGTTCAGTTTCCTTACAATATTTACAAAGCAATGAGATTAATCGGTTCAGGTGTGAATTCGAGTTTGCAGAGGTTTGGACGATTCCATTTATTTTTTCTAAGCAACAGGATTAGGTTATACTTACAAGTTAGTCTTTAAACCGAACTTTTAGAAAGACGTGGTAGAACATAAACTATAAATTTGACTATCCAACACAAATATAAATTCTTATTAGAAAAATTTTTAGAAAACCAAAACAGATATAATAACACAAAATTCATTTTGACACACACATTCAATTTTTATATTTTCTTTTTTAAAACCAACGATTAAGTTGTCATGGAAACGAAATAAATATCATATGGTCAATTAACGGATATTAAACACTTTATCAATGAGATCTAAGGAAAGTAGTTTATTTTATTGATTTACTTGAAAATGCATTAAGATGTTTTATTTGAAAATGTATACTTCTTTCTGCATTTGTAATAAACGCAACATCCACGCATCTCTAAATTTCACAACTCACAACAGTTGAACAATACACTACATTGTATTGTATGAACACACACATTCTACCAAAACTTATTAATTCAGAAACAACACTCAGAAATACACACACTTATTTATGCTGCTGCTGTCATTGTCAGTACATACCTAGGTCTTAAAACACTTCCAAATAAGATGGGCACAAACACAAAACACCACTTATTAAAAAATATAAAAATTATAAAAAATTTGGTTATTGTTTAATGCATAATGTTTTCCTACCATATTTCCATAACTCTGAATTTAATGATGATGATATTTCAAATTAATGGTAAATTGCTATAAATATTTAGTTTTAACAAGAAAATTTATAAAACAAATTTTTTTTGTTAATTTACATCTTTTTAATTAATTTCAAAATTTATGCAAATATACTAATTTTCAATGTACAGAATGAAAATTCAATATAAATAAATACCAAAATTCAAAAAATAAATCTTTAAAACTTCATAAAATTTGATTCAGATTATAAGTATATCTCAATTTACAAATTCTCACTTTATATGAATTTTTGATTTAAATCTATATCATATTCTCTTTTTGCAAATAAATATTTTTGCTTTTACAAAAAACCATTTGATCTTCAATCAATTATTTACTGTAATTTGTTTAAATCAATGCTTTTCTTGTTTATTTTCTTCATTGATTATATCAGATATATCAAATTTAAAATCAATAGTACACACAATAAGACAAAAATTCACATCTGCTTTTACTAGAGGATCCAGTATCAAATCTAGTGCTTAATTTATATTGAAAATAATATGAATATATGTAATGTATTTACTACATTTTTCAATGATTTTGCAACTATATAACACTAACTTCATAAAGCAATGATTGCACATTATTCCAGATGTATAAATCTCTAATACTGCACATTTTTTTATCCTTATATAAATTTGAGAAATGACTGTAAATTTTTGTTCTATTAGAAAATGTCTAATCTAATCAATGTAATGATTTAAATAAGTAAATTATTTTGTGTCTGTTAGTTTTACTAAAATAATTACCATAATAAAATCTATAATTAATAAATTTTAATAAATAAAATTGAAAGCATTAATACTAATATTCTGAAAATTGGATTTATTTTTGCCAATAATTTAGTGAAATGAAGATTTTTTTGAAATTATATAAATTTAAAAGAATATTTGATGAAAATTTGAAAATTTTTAACTAATAAATAAAACTACAATGTTTGGTAAGTTTATTGCTTTATTAGACTTAAAGAATAAGCATATAAGTTGCATGGTAAAGCAGTCATTTATCTTGGAGGACTAGATTCAATTCTGAGTCCTAGTCTTCCAGGAGGGGGAGAGTTTGGTCCAGCTTGTAAACTAAAATTAATCTTATGTAAATATGGATCAATGTACTATGTTGGGAATTGCTTGTATATATATTTAGATTATTAATTTTCATAAATGAAATTTTTTATAATTACACATTTATGCGTTTTTATTTTAGCTGATATAAAATTTTACAGTACAGTGGTACCTTGGTTAACGACAGTAATCCGTTCCAGCGGAACCGTCGTTATCCAAAGCATGGTTCCCCATAGGATTTAATTAAAAATTGATTAATTTGTTCCAGCTCCTTTCCACAATTATAGTAAATATTAAAAATGCAGATAAAAAACATTTAAAATGTCCTAAAAATATGGAAAATATCATTTATTTATTATATTTGCTACAACACGGTTCCCCATAGGATTTAATTAAAAATTGATTAATTTGTTCCAGCTCCTTTCCACAATTCTACGTGAGTGGTGTGTTGCGTGGTGGTAAGTTGCGTGTGGGTACCCGTGGTTCGGCAGTACTTCCTCGCACCGGACTGATCCTAGGAGAGTTTTGGGTCATTGGACGCTAAGGACGAGGGGCTCCAGGTTGTCTACAGAGCATGTATCTTGATATGACTTGAATTGCTTCATCAATAGTAGGGAGGTATCGATTTTCGAGGTACTCTTGCATATCCAAGGACAGTTGGGAGATCATGCATTGGATTATGTCCTCGTCTGGAGCTTGGGGTTTCCATTTCCTGTATGCCATACAGTTTCTAACAGGAAACCTTCCACATTTCCGGTACCATCATAAGTCCTGTTAATGGCTTGCTTGGTCCTGGTTATTTCGTCTAGCGAGGGAGCAAATAATGCGATTAGGCACTGTTTAAAGTTAGACCAAACTCTAGCGTCTCTCCTGGTTCTGCCTTCGACCTTCCACCACTTGGCTGGATTGCCTTTAAGTTGTGCGGCAGCGATGTCCACCCATTTTTCTTGTGGTATTTCCTGGGTTGTAAAATATTGTTCCATATCATCAAAGAAATCAATAAGATTGTTCTTACTGTCGTCTTTTGGTACGGGTGGTGGTGGAGCCGTTACAACCACAATTCGTTGGGAGAGGGATGAGAGATCTGGTCGAGGCGGGACGACGGGCGGACTTCTACGACTTCGTTCTGGAGTGTCCGGTCGGTAACCTTCGGTGACCGGTGCGTCAGGTAGACGTTGTTCCCGTGTGGGTGGGTCTGGGGATCTTCGTTCCGGTGTGGACGGCCTATAACACTGGTGCGTCAGGCAGACGTTGTTCCCGTGTGGTAGGGTCTGGGGATCTTCGTTCCGGTGTGGATGGCCTATAACTTCCGGTGGATGATGCGTCAGGCATATGTTGTTCCTGGGCTGGTGGTTGTTAATCTCCGATAACTGGTACGTTTCTCAGAGGATCAGCGCTTTGGTCTTGTTCAAGACGGTGTAGTCTGCTTGTCAAATCGTTTATCAGAGCTACCATATTATCCCAAGTGGCAAGAGGAACAGTAATTGATCATATTATCCCAAGTGTCAAGAGGAACAGTAATTATATTTGCGGCCATCGTACTATAGAGGTGATTAAGTATAGTAAAATTGTAAAGTGACAAATACCAGAAATTCACAAAAATACAACTACCAACTGAACTTATTAAACCAATTCAAAACTTAACACTACCACAATTGGTAGTCCCTGTTTGGGCGCCAATTGCAAAGTCACGGATTAGAACGAATGCAATAATTCCAATTATAAGCTAAACCTAACAGCTGAAACTAAATACTACCACAATTGGTGGTCCCTGTTCGGGCGCCAAATGCAAAGTCGCGAATTAGAACGAATGTCAATAATTCCAATTATAAGCTAAACCTAACTGCTAGCGACTCTGCAAATTCTAGAGTTCGGCCTGAGCTCAGGTCTTTTTCTAAGTTAAAACTTAACGACTCTGCAAATTCCAGAGTTCGGCCTGAGCTCAGGTCTTAAACTAATTTCTACTTAAATATAATATAACGTCAAAACAATCTAACAACACTTCAAGTTAACCAGCAAAAACAAAACTGGAAACGGGAACTTACAACTAGAAGTAACGAACGAGTGTTAGAACTAGACGGACAAAAAAAAAAAACGATGTTAGAACTTATACTAATAATTGAAATAATTTCTCAAACAAGTTAAATAACAAAAAATATAAAATTTATTAGACTCAAACACTT